>KB693090.1:0-34531 GCA_000349165.1 Anopheles christyi | reverse complement strand
CACACACACACACACACACTTGCTGCATCCCATCTGTAGGTCGACAGTTATGATATTTCGTGCATGTCCTCTCGGCGGACTGATAGACTTCCCCCGTCCCTTGTTTACAACCCGATAAGAGTAATCTCCTCTCATCGAAAGTATGAGAAGAGTATGACAACAACTGACCGTTCCGTATAGTTCCGTCTGATTGCTGTGTACCGCTACCATCACAACCACCACCATCATCACCACCGATGGCAATTAATTATTCAGTAAGCTTTGTGATAGTAAGCCACTTGTGGTCTCACCCATCGAAGTGTGTGCTTCGCTCACTGGAAGCGACCCGTATTTGAATTGGGTGATCACTTCACGCAGCAAACAGTGGCAGCTGAACAGGGACCGCGAGTGGATGCCAAATAGCTCTGCAAAATGATGAACCAGACTACAGCGAAAGTGTTGGTGTTGAGTGGTTTCGGTGTGCTGCTGCTGGTGGCCTCGGGCCACGGTAAGCTTTTGATTGAAAGCCAGGAACGTGCCGTTCCTCAATATGCGACGGTAAACGATCTGCCCGTTGTTGGCATCCTGTCGCAGGAGCTGTCCTATCTGATGACGCAAAACTATGGTGACGAAGGGTACGACAGTTACATTGCGGCCTCGTACGTAAAGTTTGTGGAGGGAGCGGGTGCACGTGTCGTACCAATTTGGTAAGTGGTGGTAATAGTTCTTCCCATGGAAGTTGCATTTTCGCTTCTTATTGATCGCTCTATTTGCCGAATAATAGGATCAATCAACCGGTGGAATACTACCAAAACATTATGTCCAACCTAAACGGTGTGCTGTTGCCGGGTGGAGCTACCTGGTTCAACCAGAGCAACGGTTATGCTGACGCAGGTCGACACATCTACGATATTGCGATGCAGTACAACGATAATGGCGATTACTTCCCACTGTGGGGTACCTGTCTCGGGTTCGAGCTGCTCACCTATCTAGCTGCAAACGGCACGGAGCATCGCGCACACTGCAGCTCCAGCAGCCAGGCACTGCCGCTTAACTTTAAGGGCGATTTCCGCAAGAGCCGCCTGTTTGCAAACGCACCGAACGATGTTATAGACATCCTGAGCAACGAGCCGGTGACGGCCAACTTCCATCAGTTTTGTGTGACCGAGGCGAACCTGACGGCGTACGGGCTGGATGAGGATTGGCGCGTCATGTCGGTGGATCGGGACTGGAACGGGATGGAGTTCATCTCGACCATCGAACATAAGAGGTAAGATGTATATCCGTTTGCAGCACGCAAGTCTTGAGAAAGCTGGTTCTGATATTTGTTTCTCCCTCCCTTCGTACAGCTATCCATTTTACGGCATTCAGTTCCACCCGGAAAAGAACATCTACGAGTGGATACAGAACAAGAACATCTCCCACACCGGCACCGCTATCCGGGCGTCCCAGTTCTTTGCCGACTTTTTCATTGACGAAGCGCGCAAAAGCGAACACAGCTTCCCAAATGAAGCCACGCTCGAGCAGCACGTGATCTACAACTATCAGCCAACGTTTACGGGGCTGAAGCGATCCAGCTTCGAGCAGTGCTACATGTTCCAGGGTAATTATGGCGATGAAACGGGCTCCGCCTTTCCCGCTGATGACGCTCCGGATAACAATTCTTCCTCTACCATCGTATCCCTTCTAACATCCTGCATGATTCCCCTGCTAACAATCTCCTACTTCTTGATCATCCTGCCGCATGCCCAATAATTCAGATCCTTTCGTTTGTATTATTTGCTTCATCATTTTTAATTTGAAAGATCGTTTTTCCTCATGATTCTCTCCCATACCTCTTCTTTTTAGAATCACCCAAAGTGTTGCCCAGAGTGATGAAATCCAAAAAGGTCACGCTGAAGAAAAAGAAGGTCCAGCGTGACCCACCAGCCCCCGCTGCCTTGTAATTGCCGCACAATTGATGATACGGAGGAAACAGCAACATTGTTGCACACACAATGGCCGTGTTGTGCATCGTTTTGTGAATTATCGCTGTAATGAAATCTTAAGATACTGCTGCTACTGCTGCTGCTGCTGATGCTACCGAAACAGCACAGATTTGCTGATAGCAACGGTGGATGGGTGGCTGCTGCTATCTTTACTGATACCGGACTACTAGCAGAAGGAAGGGAAGACGCGACATGGATGACTAGATTTGCTATCTTAATTAATCGAGCTTCTTGAGGGCACACGGAAATGGATGTATAGAAAACAAATAGAAGATTATTCACGTGCAGCAAAGTTTGATGGATGATTTGTGAGTTTTTGTTTTTCAAACCTTTTGCAGAGAGTAGCTGTGTTCAGGTAGTTGGTTGATTCAATTCTTCCTCCGATACACCAAGGCTTGCTGATCAACATATTTTATTATTATTTTGTCTCCCTTTTAGATCGTTAGTCAATAATTTAAAGCAATCTTCCGATAACGTTACACGCTTTACAGCATAAAACCATTTTTTGTATGAATCACGACGCGACGCATACGGTGATTTACCTTTCCCATTATGCCCCGTTTTAATTAAACCGCTTCAATCGGGTCAGATATGCTGTTTAAAGAGTTGAGTCACACGAAGCGACAGCGAAATCGGGGAAGCAGAATGGAATGTGTGGTTTTAAAGCCAAATAGAAAGACCAAGACCGAGTGGTGAACGGTAACCCGCAACAAAAATCCCCGTCAAATATTGATCCGCTCAGGATGGAGTTGGTTTTGTTTACGCTGGTTACCATTTTTCTCCCGTACCCACGAGGTCGGTTTGATGGTGGTTTCCCGTGTGATGATGTTTTTTTTCTTAACTGCGTAACTTTGTTTTATTTTTTATTATTGAGCAATGTTGTCGATGCTTTCTTATCACCACCCCGTCGATCGTCCTCCTCTTCCAACAGCTGAACGTTGGCGATTAGCTCATCTAAATGAACATCCTCCGGGAAGTTTGGAAGAGATTTCTTTACGGAAACGAAATGAAACTATTTTAATTGCTAGTTCCTGTACCAGTACGAATGCTTCCACTTACCAATTTACCCTTGATCACTTCGTAGTTTTTCTCCTGATGGGTCTTTTTCTTCTCGAACTCATCGGTCGTGGTGGTAAGCGCTTGTGCCTCCTCGAGGAAACTTTCCAGCCGGTTCACTTCCTTCGTCTCATCGGCCCATCGAAGCCGCAACGCGGCCACTTCCGAGCTAAGCATAATGGCTTGTGTTTTTGCTTCCAGTCGTTGTGCTTCTCGCTGGTAAAGGAACTCCTCGAGCAACGACATTTGTGGACGCTCGACACACAGTCCAGTGTGTAGCCTTATTTGGGCGAACTGATCCAATAGCTCCTGTACCGGATCGGCAAACGTTAACACATCGATACCGAAATCTTTTAACAATTTATCGTTTTGTGCATCTGGAAAGGTAAAATATTATGCAAAAGTGTTTCTCAGCGATGCAACAATACTCAATGCAGTCCTTACTCTGTAGGCGCACTTCTTCCAGTGTTTTGCAAATGTTTACGCGTCTTGATGTGTCTGTTCAATCGAAAAGGGCATGTAAGTGGCTTGAGAAATTGGGTTTTTACACTATGCTCACTTACCTTTGTCCATTTTTTGTTGGAATGGTAAGCGTTTTGTTTGTAGCAACGGTATTTGGGCTTTGCTGAACAGTTGTTTATTTTGATTTCTTTCAAAACGATGACAGCTGTTGGAATGACAGCGTTACACCACGAAGCGTTACGTTAGGCTTGAGGCGTTATAAGACGGTTCGTAAACGTTTGAAGGTGCGTTTCAAAAGATCCGTTGAGAACGGCGCGAATTCAAATGAATATTAAAAAAAAGAATGTCCAATTGCCCACCACTGCTTATTTTTTTAAATCGAGTGATTTATTGAAGAAATATTTTTTTTTAACGTAGAGCCCTTACGATTTGTCGTATGTTTTTATTTATTTAATTTTTGATTTTGTCTACTTTTGCGTTAACTACAGAGCACATGTTTTCTTCAATTATTGGATGATAATCATGCTTGCAAAGCGGAAGGCAAGAACGATATCAAGTGTTTGTATCATTGTTTGCTGCCTTTCTTCTCGCTCCTTACGTTACGATTCCCGTATGATAAACGATCCACTCAACATACGAGGATACGCGCGTATACACTCCGGGCACTCCATTTTCACACCCCAGAACGGAACCGTACGAAACGATACCGACCTGCGTCAGTTGCTGTCCATCGAACTTAACCGTCAGCGGACCACCGGAATCACCCTGGCAAGGATTGCGACCACCTTCGCCCGCCACACAGATCTGCTGATCCCGTATGATCGATCCGTACACCCGATGGCACACGGCATTCGGAACGATCGTGTTGGTAGCGTAGCGTAGATCGAGCCGCATCTTATCCACCACCTCGGCAAAGTCATCGTTCGATTGCGCCCCCCAGCCCGAAACGATCGCGTCGTACCCGGTCAGATCGACGTACGAGTTGGTCCAGGAGGGCAGACGGATCGGTTGAACGCGCGACGAAAAGGCGAGTGGCCTTGGCAAACGGATCAGTGCGATATCGTTGAGGATATCGACCGGATCGTATCCGGGGTGTAGTATCGTGTCGAAAGGTTTCACCGTCACGGTGACAGTGTCCGCTGCGAACGGTATCTGTACTGCTGATTGGCCCGGTATGATGGTAGCTTCCTGCATGCCATACAGACAGTGTGCTGCAGTCAGTATGAACCGATCGGCCAGGATCGAACCACCGCAGAGCGTGTCCGAACCGTCGGCAAAGATCAGAATGATGGCCACCAGATGGGGAAACTGATCATTTTTGGCGATCGTACCACCGGCCACCTTACTAACGGAGGCTCGATCGATGATTAGCTTCGGACGGTACAGAGCGGTGGAGGCGGCCGACAGAAACGCTGATGATGATGGTACCGATGGTGCGGAAGCGTTTTGAATCACCGTCCAAAACATCCCCATTTGCGGTGGTCTCGAGTGGCGCAACGTGGACCACGCTGTGTTGCCATTGGTGAAGCACAGTATTAAAAACAGCACAATGCACGAGCAGCCGGCTAGCATCCTGAAGGACATTCCTGAAGACGAAAGTGTACAACCACGCACCTCACTTTTCACTCACAACTAAACTGTACAGAAACGAGTGTGAAAAGCGAAGGTTCGATGTGGGACAGTTTTATCGAAATTGTTTGCGGTATCTGCCAGGGTTTTGCCGTTGTTTTGCATTGGAACAGATACGGGAAAGTGTGCTGGTCGATCGTGCCGATAAGATTGGGTGGCTGCTAGTCGGCGTCGGGGTCTCGAGATCTCGGAAGTTGTCAATCAACGGGTACCGTGCGGCTACCGCACATGCTAACAAAAGGGCCGCGAAAGGGATGGGAGAAAGGAGGGCCGTACCGTGCGTATGTCATCGAAGGGTTAAATTTGTTGTCTGAGTTGGTTGAAACTTCCTCAAACTTCAAGGTTTTGGCCATCTCGCTCGAAGGGGGAATTTCTTACTATTTCCGTTGTTGTTGTTGTTGAGTCATGGAAGACTTGTTCTCTCCCTCAGAATGTAGCTAATTGAAAAGTTTGCGTATTTTTGTGGGATTTCTTGTTGTTGGTTGTGGTCGAACTACGCACATGTTGGGACGAACATGTTGGGAGATTGCCTTGATCGTTATCATCAAGAGGCAGTCTTCGGCAATGATTCACGAGCGCCCAACATGTACAATACTATTTTGTGAGAACATCCCAATATGTCAAGTGATGTTGATCTCATCATGGCCGTGTTGCCAAACACATTTACTTCTTACTTGGCGCAATAAGCGTAGCCGAACCTGAAATGTCTTTACCACAAAAGGGGCTGCCTGACTTGCTCTGACCGTCTAATTCACCCATACCAGAAAAGGCTGACAAGCATATGGGTCATAATCGATTATAAGTTATTTGGCATATTAGGCAGCCACGCCAAAAACAACGGTGTTTATGCCTATTTATCAACATCAACATTATTAATAAATTCACCCTAACACATACAAGACTGTGCCAAAATGACACACCCTTCTTTAGAGACACCCACGTTGTGCCACGTTAGATCATAAAATTTTATATTTATTCCTGTATTCAGATACTAAAACAGCAATAACTCACGAAACTACTGATAACATATGCACCATTAAAAAAATAGCAATAATTCTTTATTCGGTGTGCAAATTTGAAAGAAGACCTCCTAACCTACTTCCCCATGTTGAAAAGAGACTATAAAAATAGCATTCATGCGCGAGCTCACTAAAACAGAACCGAACGTTTAAGCGAATCTAACCAATCGAAGACAACAAAATGACAGTTCAGCTTGGTCTGCTGGTTGTTTTGCTGCTGGGTAGTGGGGCTTGGTCTATCGAGCTTAGTGCAACCGTCGGTACAAACGTGAACTGGTCCAGTGTACGATCGATCGATGAATTTGATCACTATTGGGCACGTCTTCCAGTGGAACTTCAGCTATACCGCAACACCCTGCAGCCCCGTGCAGGGCAAAATCGGATAGCAAACGGACTCGTTGCAGTACCGGGGCAGTTCCCGTACCAAGCACTGCTAATGCCACAGTTTACGCTCGGGAGCGGTTTTTGCGCTGGAACGATACTAACCAACAGCTACCTCCTAACGACAGCCCACTGTGTGGCGGAAGCAGCCGGTATCAAGGCAAGCGGTGGGCTTGCCATCATGGGTGCACACGATCGTACGATCGTCGAGCCACAGCAGCAGCGCATACGATTTGACGCGTCTGGAATTACGCTCCATCCGGAATACTCGTTCGTGAGCGTACGGAACGATATAGCGACGGTACGGTTGAATGCACCGCTCACCTATACGAGTCGGGTTCAACCGGTTCGCTTACCGTTCCCGGGCGATACCAGCTCGTTTGCCGGGATGTCCGGTACGGTTACAGGTTTCGGACGTGCATCGATCAGTACCACCTCAAACTCTAGGTACTTGCGGTATGCAATTAACCCGGTAATAGGCAATGACGAGTGTCTTACCTACTGGACAGCGCTGTACGTAGACGATCAGCATATGTGCATGAGTGGAGCGAGCGGGCGAACTCCTTGTATCGGTGATTCCGGTGGTCCACTGATGATGGCCAGTGGCTTCGGACCTATGCAGGTGGGTGTGATCGTGTTCGGTGATGGGGTAGGTTGTGCGACGGGGTATCCATCGGTGCATGTACGCACCACACACTTTCTGCCGTGGATTCGGGAGAACTCGGACTACTGATGGTGATTCTTTTATTCGCTTTTATTTTACTTCTATTTGAGGTACAAATAAATAAATTTGAACATAATTTTATTCAGCTTCTAAGACTTGCTATACATATGTATTTGTGATGACGTTGGTGCCTTTTTGAGACGTTAACTTTTTTCTCTTCATTTTTTTAATGAACATGTAGCTCAAAATGTTCGAAATGGTGTGTTGAAAATTGTTTATTCACTTTAACCTTATTTTGTGTTGAACGCCTAAAAGTATACAGCTCGCGTGCCCAAATGCTCACATGCACGGTTATACATTACCCAATTAACAACAGAATAAAAACCTTTCGTATAGGGGGAAGCAGGCGAGCCTAGATGTCTGGACGCTCACATTGATAACAGAGTGTGCATAAGCTCTTATGCAATTTTCCAGATAAGCGCTCGGTTCTGAGTACGATGCATGTTTACAATTTACATAGAAGGTGGAAGAGTTCATTGGTTTTAGGAAAAGTTTAAGCTACATACCACTTATTCCCCCCTTTATACTGTATATTTTATTTCAGTGGTAAAGTAAGACACTTCTTGTTCTTGGCTAACAAGATCACTCCATACCGCCATGTAGACCGCCAAACATATGCAATCCGCATAACAAACCGTCCCTGTTAGCTGTGACTGAGACAGTTTTGCTTAGAGTTGGCTAATTTTGCTTTAAAACGATGTACCGTAATTTGCCATATGAAATGCAACAGAAACCTGCCAAGTCACTGTTGCGCAAAAAAAAAAAAAGGTTGGGAAATCCGTTCGCTTCAGTAAAACACATCATACCCAACCGGAAGGAAAGTAATCGCACGGCGTTCTTGATTCACAATATAATCGCGCCTCGACAATCTCTTTCTGGAAAATCCGGGCGAAATGTGGCAGTCCTTATCGACTCCCCTACCACCCGAAAATCGACTCAAATCGCTATCCACCAATAAAAGCTGCTTGTATAAAAGCTTCCACCGTGACCACAGTACCGATATCAGTAGTCGCGAGACACAGAATAGTAAGGACCAGAGGGCACACGATGAAGATCGCTGGAGCGTTTGTTATTGCCGGTCTGCTGGCCGTGGCCAGTGCCGAATGGATCGATATCGATTGGTCGCAGGTGAAACCGATCGATGAGTTCGACCACTACTGGCAGCGTCTGCCGGCGGAGATGCAGTATCTGCGCCACGCTCGTCCCTCCCACCGTATCGTGAACGGAGTGGAAGCGCTGCCCGGCCAATTTCCGTATCAGGTCGCACTGCTGAGCAACTTCGGCACCGGTACCGGTCTCTGTGGTGCTACCATCATTACGAACAACTTCATCCTAACGGCGGCTCACTGTGTGGTCGGTGGCAACGGACAGGTTGCTATCGGTGGCACTGCCATCCTTGGTGCGCATGATCGTACCGTGGTGGAAGCGACTCAACAGCGCATTGCCTTCTCGACGGCCGGTATCTTCGTGCATCCGCAGTACAACCCGTCCACGATCCGCAACGACATTGCGACGGTACGCCTCAACTCGCCCGCCGTCTTCAATGCCCGTGTCCAGCCGATCGATCTACCGGCCCGCTCCGATGGTCGCACGTTTGCCGGACTGGAAGGTACGGCTTCCGGCTTTGGACGTACGTCGGACGCAAGTACCGCTACCTCGCCGGTGGTAATGTTTACGCGCAACCCGATTCTGTCCAACGCACAGTGCAACAGCTTCTGGAGTACGGCCGTCGTGCAGGACCAGAACGTGTGCCTCGATGCTTCTGGTGGACGCTCCCCGTGCAATGGTGATTCGGGTGGTCCGCTGGCGGTGCAGGATTCCGGCAACAGTCTGGAGGTTGGCATTGCTTCGTTCGTGTCCGCTGCCGGATGCGCCTCGGGTGCACCGTCCGTCTGGGTGCGCATCTCCTTCTTCCGCGACTGGATCGAGCAGAACTCGGACTACACGTTCCGTCCGTAAGGTGGGAAACCAGAACAGGCTGTAGGCTGTATGTATGGAGGAGTAGAGGGGAGTAGTCTCGACTTCCGTGTGATGCATTTAATAGGGATTTTTAATAAAATATATTGTGATCATATAAATTACGAATTTTTCCATTAATTTTGACGACTGCTACGTCAATTGTTATGCGGTATGGGTTTTGTTTTTACTTATTAGTGTGAATATTATGAGAAGTAATAGAAATTGTTTGTTATTTGGCAATTAAGACTCTTCGCTTAGAAACAGTGAAACCTGAATAGTGTCGTCCTCAAGTGATCAGAAAAAAAAATTCGCCCTTACCGAAGATTCTACCCAACTCTTCAATTGTTTGAATGTCCGGACTCTTGGATATTTTTCCGTAAAATCCATTCTGGCCATTCTCTGCATATGGAAGGAAGTTTTCTGAAATTCTAGCTGATCATATCCGCCGAACAGAGAGCATCTCATGGCGCTCGGTTCGAGATAAAGACAGGTTTGATGAATACCTTTCATTTTTTGTCCTGCAAACGGCTTATAACGTTCTCAAATTTGATGTCTTCTTGGATATTAAAGTTAAAAACTGCAATACATTTTATAGGATAAGTAGGCTGTGATTTGAAAAGAGTAACATTGTGAGCAAATCGCAAAGGTAAGTAGAAGCAAAACTGTTTTTCCTTATTTATAGACATGTTATTGGAGACCTCAGATAGTTATCAAAACACATCAGCCACATCTTGAAGGTCCACTAAAATGTGACCAAAAATGTAGTCCACAGCTAACCTCCATATCATGCAGGCGTTAAGGAACTGCCATGACCCAATCCTGGTTGACCATCAGCCAAAATGCGTCGTTAAAGTGTTCAACGACCTTATACGCTTATACGTCACCTGGTTAAAAAATCCAAATCATCACCATACGTCCATGATATCGTCCAGCTAATCGTCATCCATTCAAAACATTAACGAACACAAATGTACCCTTGCAACGCGATAAGACAAAAGCCCTTCAGAAAACTACGGCAGCGTCCATATCTTGGAGGGAAATTTGTGATAAGAATAGAATCACTGTAAGTGATTGGTTTTTAAAGGGGGGTTTAAAGTAAAGTGGCTTTTGGTTATTTTTTGGGTGGAATTTCCCGCACAAAAAAACCCTCTCAAAGGCTTCTTATCTTGTACGCAAAACAGAAGTAATCCGCAGCTTGCAAAGCCCTTACGCACAGCCCACAAAAGGCGTACATGCTGACGCACCCGATTTCACCTTGGGACGCCTGTATAAAGCACCTCACAACGAGGTCACCATCGTGTAGATCGGGCCCAGAATTAGCACGCACAAGATGAAGTCCCTGTACGGTGTGGCAGCCCTGTTAGTAACGTTGGCGGTGGCCGTTAGTGGCGAATGGATCGACATTGACTGGTCGCGAGTAAAACCGATCGAGGAGTTCGATCACTACTGGCAGCGGCTGCCGGCCGAGCTACAGTTTCTGCGCCATGCTCGCCCTGCCCAGCGTATCGTAAACGGACAGGAGGCAATCCCCGGTCAGTTCCCGTACCAGATTGCACTGCTGAGCAACTTTGCGGCTGGTGGTGGTCTTTGCGGTGGTACTATCATCACGAACAACTTCATCCTAACGGCAGCTCACTGTGTGGTCGATGGCAGTGGTGTGGTGGCTGTCGATGGTACGGCAATTCTTGGTGCTCACAACCGTGTCGTAGCTGAACCGACCCAGCAGCGCATTGGCTACGTTCGTGCTGGCGTTTCTGTGCATCCGAGCTACAGCTCTGCGCTGATCCGAAATGATATTGCCACGGTACGACTTAACTCGCCCGCTGTCTTTAACGCGCGTGTCCAACCGATCGAACTGCCGGCGCGTTCCGATAGCCGCACGTTTGCCGGTATGATCGGTACGGCTTCCGGCTTTGGGCGTACGTCGGACGCACTGCCGGGTGCTTCCGATGTGTTAATGTACACCAGCAACCCCGTCATGTCGAATGCGGCCTGCCAGAGTGCGTGGAACATTATACTGGTGTCGGATCAGAACGTGTGCCTGGATGCGTCCGGTGGACGGTCGGTGTGCAACGGTGACTCGGGTGGCCCATTGACCGTGCAGGATGGTGGCGATAGTCTGGAGATTGGTATTGCCTCGTTCGTGTCGGCACAGGGTTGCGCTTCGGGCATTCCGTCCGTGTGGGTGCGCATCTCCTTCTACCGTGACTGGATCGCGCAGAACTCGGACTACGTGTTCCGTGCTTAAATGTGATTGTAAATTTAAAAATAGCTGAACGTTAATGGGGAATTGTGGGGCCAAAAGGGACACGATTAGGATTTTGCTCTAAATCTTATTCAATAAAACATTTAAAACTGATGTGTTGACGCTAGTCTTTGCTTTGCGCCAGTTCACAATGACATCACCGTAAGTAGCCTTACATCATTTGACTTTAATCGTTCTAAACTGTGTACATAATGTTCATCCCATTTAAAGCAAGAACAAACGACAAAGCACTAGCACCAAACAAAGAAGACAAATGAGCCACAACATCAGCCCGATAGCTCTGGTGTTAGCTTAACCAACTACAGTCAACTCTCTCTAATCTGCAAGTCGACTGGACTGTCGTTTTACACATTGGTTTGACATAAGTAAGCCTGAAAAGACATGTAAGGCACACTTGTTAAGCTGACAAGCACACGATGTAAACGTATCGATCTATCAGCCGATTGCAGAATGGAGAGTATATTCATGGCAACTGCAAGTGAGAATTAGAGGGTTGCTAAAATGTATTGAAAATGTTGGTTTCCAATAAGAAAGTTCGTCATTAGCGATGCACTAAAGAGCTTCTAACAATCAGTGTACAATGAGTGTACCAGAGCTTTATGCATAAAACTCACGCATAAATATCATCAATGCACATCCTTCATTTACTAGAACTTTTTTTTCGAGACAGTCAAAAGAACCATAATTTTAAATATTTATATATTTTTTATCACTCTATTTATTTATAAGAAAATCTCTGGCAATTATGAATGTTTCATGAACGTCATGTAAAAAAAACTGTATTTAAAATGTTTTGAGTATTAGAATTTTCATGAAACGTTTATTGTTCTGGTGATCATATTGTAGCGCATGACCTTTTTGCCCCGAGCACCGTTATGTTTTGAATTTGAATTTCTTTAAATATTTTGTTTGACTTTTTGTGTGATGTCTATCACTCAACGATATAGCGATCGGTCCTAATGTTTGGGCGATTCGTTCGATGCGGTGGCATAAACGCTTGCGTAGTCGTTTCCGGACCCAGCTCAATTGTTGTTGTTGTTGGTGGCGGAGTGATCAGAATCGGTGTAGTAGTGCTCGGTTCCATCGTGGTGGTCGTTACCTGCTCAGTCGTTGTCGTCGTTACTTGCTCAGTCGTTGTCGTCGTTACTTGCTCAGTAGTTGTCGTCGTCAGAGGTACAGCGGTTGTCGTTTGGTTCGGTGGTGTCGGGAAGAACTCAAAATCATTCTTTATGATAACGTCCGAATTTGCCTCAATCCAGGCAAGGTAAACCGTTAGCCGCGTGTACACTGCCGGACGATCAAGATCGCAGCCAAGGGCCGATATGAAGGATAGCACACCGATCACCGTTTGGCCACCGTCGGCATCGTCTACCGTCAGGGGACCTCCGTTATCACCCTGGCACGGTGATCCATTGCTGGTCGAGACGCAAACGTGCGACTCAAAGATACCGCCCAGGTACTGCAGCCCACAGGCTGCATTGCTGATGACGGACCCGTTCAGCCGGTGCAGATTGTTGAGGGGCAGTATTTCGGGTGCATTCTGGCCGAGTGCTCCCCACCCACTAACGGTCGCTAGTTGGCTAACGAACAGTGAATCGGCCTGCCGCCAGTTGGGCAATCGGGCTAATCTGATGTAAGCTGAAAACAAAAGGACACACACGCGCGCGTTAGGGTGGGTGGTTATCAAAAAGGTTAAATGGGGCGGATGTGGCGATAACTAGCTATCGGTAGCTATCGGGCACGTGGCGGCCATGCTTACCGGACAGGTTCGCCGGTCGGGACAAACGCACCAAGGCGATGTCGTTAAGGTTTTGGCTCGGTACGAATGCCTGATGCACGATGACGTCACTCGCCATTACGATGTCCTCGACGTCGGTCATGTTGGATGCACCGAGCAGAACGGTCGTTGCACCGGGACTGTAAGATTCACCCCGCAAAAAGGGCCAAAGGGGACTTGTGTTAAAACACTTTTGAAATCAAATACATTGATAAAACCAGAGACACTTACTTAGCGAAACAGTTTGCCGCCGTAAGGACATAGCTCACTGATATCAAGCTACCACCACACCAACGATTGCCGATGGGCTGTTGTATCATCAATCCGGCTGCGTACGGAATTTCACCCGGAGCAACCGGCACACCACCACGGATGCGGGGCGTTCTCTGTACCGGTAGCTGGATGCGTCTTCCGGTCAGCCCACCATACGACGGGACTGACAACGCGCACGTGAAAAGCACTGACAGTATGAGTAGTGTGGGAACGGGCGCCATCTTCGACACTGGTACACGGATCGTTTAGGACTAGGTTCAAACCGGATTAGATTAACGCGTTTTATACCGATTGCGATAAAAGAAAACAACGGTTGCACCAGGCCGGTATGACTAAGTTAACGGCGCAATTCTGATAACGGTACGATTGGGCGATGTTTTGCGATGTTTTCCTTTTATTTGTTCAGGGTTGAGTGGAAAAAGTAGAGGTGGGTTGTACTAAGAAATGGAAAATTGAATGAAGAAATAGAAAAATAGGAGGCATTGAAAGATTAACGATTTAACTGTGGTTGAGGGTTGAGTAGAAAGATAAGTAACAACAGGGTGGTGAGTACTTAAAAAGGAGGGAAAACATTTAAAAACCTTGCTTTAGTCGTTGATGGTTTAATTGTATATTCAGGGTTGAGTGGAAAGCTACGAATAGATAAGGTATTCTATAGCAACAATGTTATTTTTTTGTAGATATTTGATTAAAAAATCAACAATCCCGAGAATCTAGACAATCAGAAGAATTTTGTTATTTTTTTCGGTTATTGATTTTCCTATACAAACGTTTGCTTTAGAAACGTAAGCCTATCATCGAACATACTGCCAAAAAGCATGCTAAAACTGAGACTTCTATAGAAATTTCAATATAGTCCAGAATCGTCATTGCCTTATCAAAATATAGATTCAGTTCAACATTTAACTCTAAAAGAATACGACACTTTTAGGTTCGTAATCTTCAAATCAGATAAAAATATCGATTTCAATGTAAACTAAAACCTTATCTAATTATTAAAAAAAAAAAATTGTTTTCACAATACCTAAGAAATTACCTATCCTGTCTAGGAAAGACAAGCAACTGTTACCGATTAACTCACCGCCCTATTACGAGGTGATACCGAGCCTTTAAAGCTGACAAGGGTCAGCGGCAGTGTTATCGCCTGCATAACTCCTTGCACCTGTCATCGTCTTGCTTTTGGAGGTAAAATCAACACTGTTGAACGTGTGACGTCTAATCGTACGATCGGTTTTTGTTTCCTATATATCATACCACGCCAAAGATAGGGAAGCGTTGTGGTAGCGAAGATATTTAATCACGTACAGGTGTGAGGCTCGCGTGAGTAGCTACGACAGGGTTTCGGTTTGGTTGCGTTCCTTGGAAAAACCCCTGAGATATTGGTCTGATGGTCCAACTCACTAGCCCGCTCCCTTGAAGATGAACTGGAAATAACCAATTTTGAGTATTCTCTTCAAATTTCTCTCCTCTCAATAATCTTCCACTGGTTACTAAGATGTGGGCAAAGAAACCGCACAACACGGTGGCTTAGAATGGTTAAGCCTCCAACATTAAACCGTTGCTATCGTAACCAACCTACGCACGACGCCGGTACGTGCGGTGGGTTGTTTTATCAGTTTTTCGTGCGAGAGAACAAAAAAATATAACCCGATCATTAGACGGCTGCAGATTTCGATAACGACCCATTACACCCCCGCCTCCCTCCTGGGCGAGGTCGTGGGCACCATCAAGCAACGTTAAAAAGCGACCGTCCCGTACGGTACACGCTTAGTTTGAGCTTGCGATAGCCTTAACGATGAAATCCCTGTTCGTGTTCGCCCTGCTGCTGGTCGCTGCTGCGGCCTACGCGCCCCGTGACAACCAGCGTGTGTTCGGCGGTGAGATTGCCACCCTCAACCAGTTCCCGTACGCAGTCGGGTTGATCACGCGCATCAACATTCTGCTGACGGGCCAGTGCGCCGGTTCGCTGGTGTCGGCCAACTTTATCCTTACTGCCGCCCGCTGCGTTTCTGGGTAGGTTGTTGTGATCCGTGGTGTACCTGGTATGAGGTTTCTTTCTAATTTTCTGCCTCTACCTCCCTCCAAAATCAGTATTCAGAGTGCCGTGGCCGTGCTCGGCGGTCTCCGTATCAATGATGCTAACGAGGCCGGCGCTGTTCGTATTACCGTGACCGACTTCATCATACACCCGCAGTATGAGGCGGAACCGGACATTTTCGACGTTGCGCTGGTGCGTCTGCCACTCCCGGTACCGATAAGTGATCGTGTGCGCCCGGTCCGTCTGCCCAACTTGCGCCAGATTGAGGCCACCTTCAACGGACAGCAAGCGACCGTCACCGGTTGGGGCCGGTTCGGCGAGGGTACTGCCAACTCGGAGGTGCTCCGCTTTGCGCGTTCCCAGGTCATCTCGACGCTTGCCTGCCGCCTCAGCCTCCCAACCAACACGATCGTCGATCAGCACGTGTGCACGGAGGGTTCGAACAGTTCGCCGTGCCAGGGTGATTTCGGTGCACCGCTGACGATTGTCGATGCGGACGGTATTACCACACAGATCGGTGTGTTCTCGTTCATCTCGATCTTGGGCTGCGAGTCGGGCCGTGCCGCTGTGCATACGCGCATGTCCTCCTATCTGACCTGGATCGGTGACAACTCGGACGTTGAGATCCGTCCCGACTTCTAAGCGATTTGGAAGATAAACAATGTAATACGTAAAAAACACAAAATAAACCACTCACGGACTTTAATCTTATCAGCGTCCAGAGGCTTGTACCCTCCTCCGTTCGGGATTAATCTGGAAGGCTTAACGCAAGTTGTGGTCAAAAGGGCACCGGGCAATGCTTCGTTGAAGTGTGCTTTGTTTTCTTGTTTTTACCCCATCGAAGAATTTGCGATTGTATAAAAATGTCCCCAGAGAACACACAGTGCGGCAGTCAAAGTTGAACCTACGAACTAAGCAACTGGTGGTAGCACTAGTAGTAGTAGAAGCAAAATGCGGAAGTTCTCTCTTGGGACGTTGTTGGTTGTGGTAGCAATCTGCTCGACGGGGATCCTTAGCAGTCCCGTTCTTGCCCCCATAGTGTCCTCCGATGCACCGGAGGGTCGTGTTGTTGGTGGAGAGCTCGCCACCATTGGCCAGTTCCCGTACGCTGTGGGACTCGTAACGCATACCGGGACCATCTTTACTGGACGCTGCGCAGGGTCACTTATTTCGGCCAACTATGTCCTAACGGCGGCCAGCTGTGTGCAAAGGTTTGTGTAATAGGGTCAGGATGTGCTACTTCATACACTTCCTTTACGAAATCTTCTCTTACAGTGCCACCTCAGCGTTTGCCTACGTGGGAGGGCTCCGTGTGGACGTCGATCAACCGGAAGTGGGTCGTGAACGGCTCCTGATCGAAAGTTTCATTCTTCACGCGAGCTTTGTCGAGGGAGGGGAAAACTTTGATGTTGCACTCGGGCGGCTACCGCGCAGTGTTAGCTTCACCGATCGCATACGCCCCATTCGCTTGCCAAACCGACGTCAGGTGCAGGCAACGTTTGCTGGCCAGCAGGGTACCGTGTTCGGTTGGGGACGGTTTGGTTCTGGAATTAGTAATTCGGCCGTGCTGCGTTTCGGACGGGCTGAGATTATTACCAATCTGGCCTGCCGGGTTAGCTTGCCTACGAACACGATTGTCGATGCGCACGTGTGCACGGACGGGTCGGTCAGTTCACCCTGTGCCGGAGACAATGGGGCACCGTTGACGATAGTGGATGCGGACGGCATCACGACGCAGATCGGTGTGTTTTCCTTCAACTCGGTGCTCGGGTGTGAGGCGGGTCGAGCGGCCGTTTATACGCGCCTGTCAGCCTATCTGGACTGGATTGGTGCCAACTCGGATGTGATTATTCGTGATAATTTCTAAAAAGTATTCAATAAACAAAAAATCAATTAAAAACGGCTAGGCAAAACAACTGTTAGTTACAAAGAATATGGAAATTCCCCAACATCTTCCAGAATAAGAGAATCGTTTCTCTAGCTCATTGATTCTTCCAAGAAAAGCGCGTACTATGTGGATGGTGAGCTCGTTTTTCGCTTTGCCAAAAGCTACAGTGCCGAAAATTGGAAAACCGGACAAACCAATACTAAACCGTTCTCCGCATCTTCAACAAAGGCAAGGAAGAAAAAAAAAGGCAAGGTCAGCCGGTAGACATTGAGTAACATGAAGTGAAAGAACATTATAAGACAAATGAATTGTTAGATCTTAAGTCTTGTTTTCAAGAGATACGGCCACACCTAACCTGGCTATTAAAACAAACAATAGAATATGTGTTTGTTTAATAGCATATTTTATATTTTCAAAATAACCCAAATTTGTTCCTAATAGGCCATGAGATTTTTGTATTTTCTTCATTTTCCGGGTTGCCAACGATTAAACATTCAAATATACAGGCATGCTTACTAGCAAGCGTACAACCAATGAATGGAAGCCTTCTTTGAATCTTTTTTGAACTTAAAACAGTTATGACCTTTTCGTGTCCTTTATTCACAAAACCACTGCGTCTGAATTGCTCTCAATCCACGCGAGATACTCGGTGGTGCGCGTATGTACCGACGGCCAGCTGCGTTCACAACCCATCGAAAATCCGTACGAATGGACCGCGATCAGTAGGGTCTGTCCATTCTCTGTCACCGTAACGGGGCCACCTTCATCACCCACACAAGCGGCCCCATTCTCCGTCGAGGTACAAACATTCCTGGAGCTTAGGTAGAGCGGAAAGCTAACCAGACAGCTAGTGTTGGTGATGACGCGCGCACGGAAGTACAGTAGACGACGAACCGGGACGACCTCACCCGTACTGGACCCGGTCTGGCCCCAACCCGCGATCGTCGTTTCGTAGTTGTTAAACGAATGGCCAATGTAAAGCCGGCTCGGTAGCTGAACGATCTGTACCCGTTCGCTTGGCTGAGCGGGACGCGAGAGGGTAAGGATTGCGAGATCGTTCGAGAAGAAGAACGAGTTAAAGTCCGGATGTACCAGCACCGAGGAGACGGTGATAAAGTCCTGCACCATTGTCATATCGTACGCACCGAGCATGACGGTGATGGTGCGATAGCTGTACAAGATAAATGAGAAGAGATGTGTAAACGTACTTGTAGGTGTTAATGTGTGTCTTCAGAGAACATCACTTACCCATTAACGCAGTTGGCCGAGGTAAGGATATGTCGCAGTGAGATCAATGCCCCACCACAAAAGTAGGTATTGGAGGGAAACGTCACGAGAACACCAGCAGCCCACGGTACATCGGTAGGGCCAGCCTCGATACCGTTGTTGATACGTCGATCTGGTCCATCCGGGATGGGAGTTCCAGCGATCAGTGTGAGCGCACACAGCCCTACCAGAGCAATCCGAACCGCCGATGAGCCTACCATGGTGATGGATGTTCGTCACTGTCTTCCCTCGCACTACAGCAACCACTAGCAACGCAGTAGGCCCTTTTATTGGTTGACAATGGAATTCTCTTTCTAGAAGAAGACAGAACCCATCAAATTTCGGACGTAAGCAAGATAAGATGATCAGTGCAGACACTCAAGTGCAGATTGCCCGATGATAATAACCCATTTATTGCCTGTTTGCTTCTTGCTTTTTACGGCCGGATCAGCGTATCGGTGTTCAGCTCGAGCCAGTTCATGTACTCCGTGAGCCGTACGTGGACGGCTGGACGGCCCCGCTCGCACCTCGACGCAGTGAACACGTGAATGCCAATCAGGAAAGTTTCACCGTTTTCCGTCACCGTTACCGGTGCACCCTGATCACCGATGCACGGTGCACCACCGTCGGTCGAGGTGCAGATGTGCGTGCTGCGGATGTTGTTCAGCAGGAAGGACAGCTCGCAGCTAAGGTTCGTAATGACGGGGCTGCGAATGAAGCTCAGGTTCGGCATGGGCAGTGGTTCGCCCGTGTTGGTGCCCGTTTCACCCCAGCCCGAGATCGTTGCGACGTAGTTGTTGAACGAGTGGCCAATGTACATGCGGCGGGGCAGGTTGATGATTTGTATTTGACCTACAAAAAAAAGGTAACATTATTGGTTGAGAAAAATAGAACTTTAAGGGCACTGTGAAATCATTACTATTCCAGCGTGGCTGACGGACAAGGGTCAGGATCGCAATGTCATCGCGGTCTAGGAAGGAGCTGTAGTCGGGATGGATGCGAATGTGCGACACCGGCACAAAATCGGACGTCGAAGCAATCGTGCTTGCACCCAACATGGCCGTAATGGAAGACTGTCCATTGACGCAGGAAGCAGCCGTTAGGACGTGGGTTGGCGAAATCAGTGCACCACCACAGAAGCTCGTACCGGATGCAAGCGAAATGAGCAAACCGACCGCCCACGGTGCATCAGTAGGGCTAGCAATCTGGCCATTGTTAATACGACGATCGGGCACTTCTGCCTTTGCGGGGTAAAAGCGACGAACCTGACTCCAATCAACGTCCTGCGCAGAACGTATCTCACGACTCCACGATGTCGCAGCGAGCAGACTGCTGAGCGCGAGCAGCACCAATGCGCAATAATACTTTACCATCCTGTCTGTACTAGCGGTGGACGTACAATGAGTTGCGTCCAGTGGGAAACGGTAGGTTTCTTTAGGTAGGTAGGTAGGTCCCCGTTAAAAAGGGGACACATGAGACAAAGAACTCATTACGCGTGGAGGAGGGCAATTCGATTCGCGGGGGGTTGCACAAAAATCGCTCCTCAAAAGCTGCTTATCAATGGTGATTGGACGAAAACAGGGCGCATGCTTAGGCGACTATCGATACAAACAGAAGTTGTACATACCATAGCACAGTGGCAGGTGTGTTTTCAAATTTGCGACCCAGAAAACAAGTGGATGGAGTGATAAGTTTTGCGCTTTGATTTTGTTGCAATCCTGCCAGGTGAGCTTTTTCCTTGGTTTTGGAGTTTGATATGGGTTTCCTATTTTTTTAACGCTGAATATCAAACACAGATTGGCGTAATAAAAGGTTTATCGGCTGTTGTTGGCATGTGAGTCTTTGTGAAAGTCATTTTGGAAAGTGTCAGCCCAAAATCAAGACTTAAAGTGGGAAAATTGTGACACAAAGGTTCGACCAATTGTTTCATATAAAGCAAGATATCCTAACCTCGTATCTCCGTAATCCGTTTAATCCTGCTGTAACGTTGTCCATTGTTCGTTTAATGTCATCCTTAGTTCGTTTAATATTCTTAGGTCAAAGGAGGTCCTTTTTCGGAGGCAACTTCAATTGCTTGACGTCCTATTAGCTTGTTAAGATATGAACGCACTTGGCCAGACTTTAATTGCATGTCACCAGAGGAGCGATTAAATTCATGCACAATCCAATAACTCCCTCCCTTAGACGTGCAAAATAAATGTGCAATCGCGCATAATCTTATCGCCCGCGCAAAGAACCCTGAATCCTCATGTAGGGCCGTAGTTTAAACAACGCCTCACCATCCCATTCCATGCTAGTTGCATTGCAAAAGTCATCCCCCCAACAATGCGTACGGTGGCGTTGCAAGTGTTTGCGCTGGGCGTATGCCTACTGGGTTTGGTGCAGGCCGCTAGTATAACTCGTCCGGAAGATATCGATTGGTCAAGGGTGCGATCGATACGCGAGAAGCCTGGCTATCGTGGAGTGGATTTCTTTCCAAGCCGTTCGCAACGTATCCTGAACGGTGTTACGGTAGCCCGTGGAGATTTACCGTACGCTGCCGCCATTTTAATTAGTGAAGAGTTTGCTACCTACTTCTGTGGTGGTGTACTGATTTCGGAACTGTTCATACTAACTGCTGCCTCGTGCGTTGAGGGGTAAGAAGATCGATTGTGTGAGGTTTTTTTATTATTTTGAAGTAAATTGTTTCGCATTTTTCCTTCAGTGAGCGTGATCTTTCTATTACGGTGCTGCTTGATGCTGCCCAAATCAATACCGCTGGAGAGTTTATTGCAGTGTCGGAGATTATACTACACCCAGCACCTAGTGACAATGATATTGCACTGCTGCGTCTTAACCGTGCCGTTCGACTGAATGGTGAGTGTTGATGACGCTGCTTTCCACTAACGATCATACATTCACTTGTTTATTACCTGTACTTGTTACTCCTTCCAGACAACATCCGACCGGTGACGCTACCGAACCGCAGACAGCGTACGATGACGTTCGTCAATCAGCTTGCCTCCATTTCTGGCTGGGGTCGTACTGCGTCCAACACGAACGAGGCCCTACCCCTCAACAATCTGCGCTTGGTGCGAAACCATGTGATGAGCAACTTTAACTGTGGCGTATCGTTCCCGTTCCAAATAACCGATCAGCACATCTGCATCACGGGTGATAGTGGTAGTGCCTGTGCGGGTGATGAAGGTGGACCGCTGACTACAGTTGATGTAGTGACTGGGCGTACGTTCTTGATTGGGCTGTACTCTTTCACTTCCTTCCTGGGATGTGGTATGGGACGCCCGACAGTACATACGCGCATCACGGAATATTTGGATTGGATCGAAGCGAACTCCGATGTAATCATACTGGACAACTGGGACACGGTAGCATAAACGGTAAATCCAAAGCTCAGCCCTCTACTTTACGGCTAAGAAGTATTACATGCGTTACAAGCGTTATAGACAACATGGTTCACTGGGTTTTCAAAAGACAGACAGCCGCGTAATGCTCACGTAACGTAGTAGGCTGAGCTTTACCTTTACCGCATAAACGTAACGCAAGAAGATCAATATATTTTTATTTTAATGGCAACAATGAACTGTATTTCCTGTTGAGTTTCTGTTCATGATGAATTACGATCGAATGTTAGCTCCGGTGTAGATCTCGATCCAGTTGAGATAGTCGGTGACGCGCGTATGAACCGCTGGCCAGCTACGTGTGCATCCGCGCGAGTACGTGTACGAATGGATTGCAATCACCGTAGATTGTCCATCTTCTTCCACGATCGTTACTGGGCCGCCCTCATCACCCTGCAAGAAGGATGATGTGATATTAAAATGAAGACCCTCATTCTCTCTCTCTCTCTTCCTGTGTTTTAAGTGATCTTACCACACAGGGGGCGCCACCGTCCGAGGAGGTGCAAACGTTGGACGATCTCAGATAGAGTGGAAAGCTGATCGTGCAGCTAAAGTTCGAGATGACCTGCGAGCGTACGGAACGGAGCCGCTGCATTGGCAGTGCCTCACCAGTATTGGAAGCCGTCTCACCCCAGCCACTGATCGTGGTCCACACGTTCGCAAACGATTCACCTACCTGTGCGCGGCGTGGAAGACGTGCCATCTGAATTTGATCTGCAATACCCCGTAATAAAAAGTGGCCCGATTAGTTTTAAATACCTGCCCTACTGGACCAAGTTCAATTACCACTAAACCTTGGCATCCGGGAAAGCGTTAGAATGGCCAGATCGTTTGCCTGGAAGAAGGAACTAAAGTCTGGATGTACCCGTACATGACTTACGACGACAAAGTCCTGGGCTCGCGTAATATCACTCGCACCCAGCAGCACCGTAATTGACGTTTGTCCCTGCACACAGGTGGCCGAGGTAAGGACGTGCGTTCGGGACACTAGCACACCGCCACAAAAGTAGGTCCCATGCTCGACGGACACCAGCACACCGACAATGTACGGCACGGCGGTTGGTTCAACGATGACGCCATTGTTAATGCGGCCACTGCTGCGCTCCGGCTCTGGTTCGCGGCGTCCCGAATACCGATCGATGAAGCTAGCCGCACGCTTTACCTTGAACAGGGGACTTTCCTGTACCGGACGTACCTCAGCCCAGTTTATATCTTCGAGGCGTGTAATCGTTCCCTCGACGGCGGTGACGGTGGAGATGATCGTCAGCCCTAGCAGGGCAACTACTGATAGGAATCGCATCGTTAGCTGGCTGATTGGACTGAAGGTGGATTAGCAGGCTCGCGGTAGTATATATGCTGCTCGGTGCTAATCTTATCAAACAGGAGGGTAGAAACTGATTGACCAGTAGTCGACCAATTCCAGACTTCCAGAAACAAACACAATGTTATCGTGTGACGCATTTATTTAAAGTCTTAAGCACAAACAACGGTGTACAGTGTGTGCCTAACGACAGGTGTTACCATTGGAGTGATAAGAGACCATGAACGTTTTTATTTTTTTGTTGTACTACAATTCGTATACACATTGACGAATGGCGCACCTTTACGGTTCTACGACAGCGTCCGAGTTTTGCTGAATCCAGTCCAGATACTCCGTGATGCGTGTGTGTACCGATGGACGTCCACGATCACATCCGAACAGGCCGGAGAAGTGGAACGAATGAATGCCCACCAGGAAGGTACGACCACTCTCGGTAACAGTAACTGGACCACCTTCATCACCCTGTGAAAAACGAAAGCAAAAATTGCATCAAATTAGTATCGGTTGAAATTCTCGACCCCTCTCACGATCACTCTTACATTGCACGGTCCTCCATTGTCCGTTGCGGTACAGATGTGCGTACTGCGGATGAACGTATGCGACAACCCGCACCGGAAGTTGGACGTTACCGCATCGGTTGCGAACTGTAGATTCATGATAGGAATTGGTTCATTATCACGGCGACCAGAATTACCCCAACCGGCGGCAGTAGCCGCCCAGCTGTTAAAGCTATTGCCGATCTGGCTGCGCCGTGGTAGCTCAATCGGCCGAATAGTCTCCCGAGGAGATACTTCCTTCGCTAGCGTTAGGATCGCAATATCATCGCGATTGAAGAACGAGCTGTAGTTCGGATGGGACAGAATGTGGGACACGCCAATAAACTCCTCAACGTTCTTCATATCGGAAGCACCAAGCAGGATGGTCAGTGTGTTGGAGCTGCAGAAAGTGTTGGAGGTGAAAGTGTAAGCAAAGATGTGTTCTGAGTTGAGCTTCTCTTTGCACCTACCCAGAAATGCAAACGGCAGCCGTTAGGACATGTCGTTGTGAGATTAGCACACCACTGCAGAAGCTGTGTGCCGAGGAACCGGATATGAGTACACCGACAGCCCACGGGAATTGGGTTGGAGCTGCAATCTGCCCATCGGCGATCCGTGCCGAACGAACCTGATCGTCCGTTAGTGGAGGAAGTCCTTGCCTCGCACGAACGGCATCAGTTTGATGGAGCGTACGCACCAACGTCCAATCGATCGTACGTGGATCGACACCGATCGAGTGTACCGTGGAGTACAGCGCTAGTGTGACAAGTAGCAGTAGTGTCTTCATGCTGGAAACAACGCTTTACGACTGATTGACACAGGAGACAACTGGCAGGCTGTCATCCTGTCCGGTGGCTCAATTTATGCTATCATGCGAATCGTGATAGCGTCACTGTGATTGATAAGGTGGTAGCTACGCAGTAGCTACGTGTTTTTTGTGTGTGCGAAAAGCTTGCCTCTTTCCTTTTGAACTGATAAGGTTTGGATGTTTTTTTTTCGAAATACGATGTCAAAGCTCTGGAAAAATAATTGCATGCAAGCGTACAAGATGTACATCACTTCCAGAGTTGCTTAACTAAGAAGTCGCGGCAGTTGGTTTTTTTTTTGCAAAAGATCACCGTTCCACCTCGGGATCAATAGGACGTTAAGCCTATTGATGCGAGAGTACGTTATTAATTTATTTCTCTAGTGAACCACTTTTGTACACACCACTCTCCGCTACGTCCTGTGGAGCATGCTTCGCATTGAAACTTTGTTTTCTTTCCACTTAAAATCTCGGCGAGCAACTTCCTACATGTCTCCGACGGCCTCCTTCTACTGGATGGTCACATCGGTGTTAGCCTGGATCCAGTCCAGATACTCCGTGATGCGCGTGTGCACGGCTGACCGGCCACGATCACATCCAAACAGGCCGGAAAAGTGGAACGAATGAATGCCCACCAGGAAGGTACGTCCACCCTCGGTAACAGACACTGGACCACCTTCATCTCCCTGCAAGCAAAAAAAAAAAAACCCCCAGAACACTCAGAATTATCACTTAGCTCACCAAGAAAAATGGTTCTCACTCACATTGCAGGGGCCACCATTGTCGGTTGAGGTGCAGATGTGCGTATCACGGATGAACGTGTGCGACAGCCCACAGACAAAGTTCGAGTTAACCGAGTCGACCACAAATTGCAGGTTCGGGATTGGAATCGGTTCGTTTTCACGGCGCCCAGAATTGCCCCAGCCGGCAGTGGTTGCCGCCCAGTTGTTGAAGCTATTGCCCGCGTCACTCCTCCGTGGCAGATCGATCGGGCGGATCGTGTTACGGGTCGGTGCCGGGCTCGAGAGCGTCAGTATCGCAAGGTCATCCCGGTTGAAGAACGAGCTGTAGTTCGGATGGGACAGAATGTTGGACACGCCAATAAACTCCTCGACCCGTGTCATATCCGATGCGCCGAGCAGGATGGTAAGCGTGTTGGAACTAGCAAAGAACACAAGAAACACAATCAGAACGACTGACCATCGATGTGGTACGAATGTCACTGCTCACCCGGAAATGCATACGGCCGCTGTAAGGACGAAGCGGGGCGATATCAACACACCACTGCAGAAGCTGTGCGAGGACGAACCGGATATGAGCACACCGACCGCCCACGGGAACTGGGTAGCGGTGGCAATCTGTCCCTCGGAGATGCGAGACGATCGTACCTGTTCGTCCGTTAGCGGTGGAAGTCCTTGCCTCGCACGAACGGCATCGGTTTGGTGTAGCTTGCGGACCAGCGACCAGTCAACCGAACGTGGATCGACTGGGGTGGATGCTACCGTGCCCAGCAGGAGGGCGATGGATGCTAGCACAGTGAACAACGTCATGGTTACCTTTGCACGCTGGGTGGGAGATAACTGGGCATGGGACCGATGTCGGGTGGTCGGTTTTATAGGAACTGGTGTCTTATCGGTGGGGTCACACCCACACACGAAATTCTGTGTATCATCCATGTGGGGTCGATAAGCGAAACGGTGGTAACATTGCAAATCTGTCAGAGCTACCGAAGGGGGGGTGGGGGGAGGATTTGGGTTTATGGTCGAGATATTAGAAGTCATTGTGGCGTTGTTGAAGTTACGCGATGCATTTCGCGAATCATTGGTTCTTTGGTTGAGGAATGGTCGGACGTACAGGTGCCTTCTTTTAGACATAATTTCTTTCAATACAATGTAGGCTCCAACTGGTAATAGTTTGATTAAAAAAAATAAATGCGTCTCCATACATAAACTTCAATTTATTTAAGGTCTAATCACAGCATCACTGTTCGCCTGGATCCAGTCGAGATACTGCGTCAAGCGTGTATGTACTGACGATCGTCCACGATCACATCCAAACAGTCCATCGTAGTGGAAGGAGTGAATACCGATGATGAACGTCTCACCACCCTCCGTCACCCAAACCGGACCACCTTCGTCACCCTGGTAAGAGAAGGGAGAATTAGAATTCAATCGTCCTGCCCAGACATTCTGTTCCATCATTTCCACCACACCAACACTTACATTACACGGTCCACCATTGTCGGTCGAGCTGCAGATATTACCATCCCGGATGAAGCTGTGCGATATGCCGCAGACAAAGTTGGACACAACCGGTCCAGTTGCGAACAGTAGCTGCTGCAGCGGAATTGGCTCATTATCCCGATTGCCCGTATTGCCCCAACCGGCTACCGTAGCGGGCCAATCGTTAAACGTGAACGCGGTATGGTAGCGGCGTGGCAGATTGGCCACCTGAACGTTGGGTGTTAGATTCGCATCACGGGACAGTTGAAGCAGTGCAATGTCGTCTCGGTTTAGCAGCGCACTATACCCGGGATGGACGATAATGTGCGAAGGAATGTTCAGCACCGGGATGACCTGCTCGATGCGCGACATATCGGTTGCACCCAGCAGTACTGTGAACGTGTTGGTACTGGAAAATATAGGAATTTGAAAAAAGTTCTGTTCTGCTGAATTTTCTTTTCCTTACCCAACAACACAGGCCGCGGCAGTCAGTACGAAGCGACGGGATATGAGTGCCCCAGCACAGAAGGAACGTTCCGAGCTGCCCGAAATAAGAATTCCCGCAACGAAGGGGAACTGCGTCGGACCTGCCACCTGTCCATTGCTGATGCGTGTCGAAGGATCGCGCAACTCGATGGCCAGTGTGCAGGACGCAGTTGCAATCAGCAAGCCAACAAGACCACAGGCAAGGCTGTAGTGTTTCGCCATGATGAAACGATTTCGGTTCGTTCCTATGGAATGCACAAACTCAACTGAAGCGCTTTGTGTGAACTCCCTGCCACTTACTGAGTGGTTTGGATTTTCCCAAAAATCTAAAGCTCTAAAAGAAAGCCAACCCCCTGCTGTTATTTACAATCATAAAATTCGTTCGTGTTCGGTCGTAAAAATAGAAGATTGTGTGCGCAAATTTGCTGTTTTTATTTTGTCACCCCATCAGATTTATTGCCACGCGAACGGATAAGATAATGGATTAGTCCTGCCAATTAGCTGGCACAATGACGTACGTAAGTGGACGTTTCGTGGGGTCCTTAATCCACCGATTTACGATCTGATTACGGCGTCCGAGTTGGCTTCAATCCAGCTCAGATAGCTGCTGAGCCGCACATGCACAGCAGACCGGCCACGATCACACCCAAACAGGCCGCTGTAGTGGAACGAGTGCATTCCGATGACGATCGATTGTCCCGCTTCCGTTATCGTTACCGGTCCGCCATCGTCACCCTGTTAATGACACAAAAGGGAGGGTGGTTTTTAAGTAATAATGCTTCACCACAGCAACTTCTTTACTTACATTGCAAGGACCACCATTATCGCCTGAGGTGCAGACATGATCGTCACGGATAAAGTTGTGCGAAATTCCACACACCGTGTTGCTGATCACGGGCGTACGGATGGACTGGAGGTTCGGGGTTGGGATCGGCTCATTGTCCCGATTGCCCGTATTACCCCAACCGCTGATCGTACTGCCAAAGCCATTGAACGAATTGCCCGCATGGGACCAGCGGGGTAGATTCGCAATCTGGATGTATTCGTTGAGTGGTGTGGCCCGATCCATGGTAAGAATGGCCAGATCGTCCCGGTTAAACAGGGAGCTATAGTTGGGATGGATCAGTATGTTGGCCACACCGATAAACTGCTGAATGCGGGTCATGTCCGATGCACCGAGCAGCACTGTCAGCGTTGGTCGGCTACAATTAAAGGGAAGTTGTAGCAGAAGCCAATAGGTACTGGAATGAAGATCTCCAACACTTACTTGGACACACAGCTGGCTGTGGTGAGTACGTGCCGGTTGGAAATTAGAATACCGGCACAGAACGAATGGGACGAGGAGCCGGAAATTAGTATTCCGACGATGAATGGGACGGTCCGGGGATCGGTTAGCTCCCCACCGCTAATGCGGGCGTTCGGATGTGTTTCGGAGCTATGGCCAATGGCCATGGCACTACCGGCAACGAAGGCACACAGCACTAGCAACTTGTACATGGTCGGTAAGGTGTTGAATGAGCACTGGCGTGTGAGTTCGCTTCTGACGGTTGGAAAAGGTTATCTTTGCTTGGTATTTTGGTGATAAAGTAATTTTAGGTTATCAAATGATAAGATGTTGTGGTAGGAGAAAGGGGAGAAAAGGGAGTGGATTTAAAGGTGTATTAATTGGAACACAATCGAGTGTATCAATTTACGGACCTCCCCGGAGCACAGGTCGTTTGGCTACATTCTAATGCGTTGCATATTGTTGAGGTATTGCGGGCGGAGGTTTTGGTCTAAAGGAGTTGGTCACGTCGCCTTGTCTATGTTTCAAAGTTTTACCTGAGCACTAGCTCTATAGATTTTCCATAAGTCAACCGCTTCATTTGTTGCACGCATAATGTAATATTTGTTACATTTTATTTCTCAATTCCACTCATATGCTGTAGTTAACGGTCAAATTAAAACTGATAGAAAAAATCATCCAACTGCTCGAAAAATTCAGCAAAACAGAGCGAACAGGGATAGCTCTATTTTTGTCGCTACCATCTCTCTTCCTCCTTGAAGATTTCCATGGGTTCTGAAGAGACGAAAAAAATACGGTAGAGAGGATTGTGCTCTCGCGCTCTCTTTATATCTCTCCCGTATTGTGCTACCACTCTCCTGCATTGAAAAATTATTATTTACTCTCGCGCAGTCAAAGCGGACGGACGTGCGTACGGTACGTTCCGTGTTCGCTCCGAATGTTTTGGCTTTAGAAAAGCCACACACACCGAAAGAAAAAATTAGGAAGTATGAAAAGAAGGTAAAACAGCTAAGCAAAGAAACAACCAACAGCGGTGCCGGATAGAAGCGGCTGCAGCGAGTTCAACCCGTAAAAGGTTAGAATAAAAACTTGCTCCTCTGTGTCGCAGTGTGTGCGGCACGGTCTGTCCGAGATTGCTGTGAAGAGAAGGTGAGTCAGTGATAAATGTGCAGTGCGTTATTTAACAGTTTGTGATTGCGATTAGCCAAAATTCGGCCAAACAAATCATTTGTGCGATAACGCCTCCTCCCTGTGTGTATGTGTGTGCGTTTGCAAATCCTTTAGTCTTGTTGTGTGGTGAGTTGGCTAGAAGCAGTGTGGGGTGGTGTGTAGTGGGCGGTGTATGTGCGTCTGTTTGCAAAGTGGTTTAATTGGAGTGTTCTGCTTGCAGGCGGGCACAAGGTGAAAAGTTGAATGAAAAGTGCACCAAAGAGTGCAGTGCTAACGGCGCAAGAAGGCAAAATCTTTGCTCGGTGAATATGTGAAGTGCGTTCTTTGGTCCATTTCACTGGAAGAGGCCAATATTCGCGTTCTTGTGGGCTTCTTTGTTTAGGGTGTGCAGAGTAGAAGGAGAGAGAGCTAGTGAGCGCTGCAAGGAGCGTGAGCGAGAGCAAACGCCCAGATACACGCACACCGCAAAGAGAGCAAGAGCAGGAGTGAGAGAACAGGAAGAGGACGAAGAGCAAAAAAACAACACCAGCAGCAGCAGCCAACGACCGCGTGAGTTCTAAATCTTTTTTTTTCATTTTTTCTTAAAATAAAATATAACATGAATATTAGATAAACTTTTTGTGTTCACCGTACTATTGGCAAAAAAAAGGTTTTTCCTGCCCTTTATGTTCTTTTTCTCTCGATGCAGCATACACGCTCACAAACACGCACACAACATGCGCATTTCACTGTGACACACTGCTGCATGCGGGAAGTGGACGTTCTTGTTTCTTCGAGTTGGCTCATAACTCGCTGCTGGTGTTCGCTCCTACTCATACATGCTTACTTTGCAGCATACATACAGATGTGTATGCTTGGCAGGCAGCATAGATCTCGCGATGAAACCGGTTTCAGTTGGGAATGGGAAAGTAGCAAACAAAAACAACATCACCATCGAAAACATGTCGTCGTCGTCGTCGACGTCTGTGCCTCGTTCTTGAATTCCCTCGGCCTCACTGTTTTCCGAAAGTGAGATATTACAAACACAGTTCATAAATTGGATCTAAGGATTTTGTCTTTACGGTTCCTGTGACCTCGTTTTTGGGATTATTGCAGTACAAAGTGTAGTGCACAAATTATTTAATTTTTATATGTGGCTGTGGTTTTCTGAATTCTTTGTCGTTATTTATGAATTGTTTTTGTTTTATTTAAATACATTCATTTCAATTTGAAATGAAATCTCTTACTCGAAACTGTTGATCAATTCAAGCCAGTATGAGTCTAGTTTAGTGGCAGTTTTTCTCAAGCAGATTAGTTTTGCCACAATTATAGCTTAGTACAACAAAAAGTATATTCTATTTTATCACAAATGTATCGCATTAGTCACTAAAAACATCTAAATTAACTATCGATTTTGCATTGTACTGCTTAAAAATTAAACATTGCGATAAACATTAAAATGTTTTTCAAACGCTTTCGGAGTTGTTTACGTAGTAATAAGCAGAATAGTACTTTTAAATTATTGCTAGAATATCCCAAGAACAAATGAAACATAAGCATTTTTATTTTAACAAACCCTTTCGACAAACACACGGAATGTTCCGCAACCGAAAATCGGTCTCGTTTGATGTCTCAAGAACACTCAAATTAGCTGAATATTTGATTGCACAGTTTTTTTTACGCATTCCTTGTAAGAAGTTTGCAGTGTTATAAACTGATCCAACAGATTCTATAATATCTGCCACGCACCGGCGATTGCGCATTGTTGATGACAGGCAATCTCGTCACGTCTTCTCCTCCGCAACTCCTCGTCTCCTTCCTTCAAAGCGTGTGAGCAGGGAGCCTTTTTAGGCTACGTTTCCCTACTCCCCACCAAACCTTGAACCATGGGTCACAAAATATTACTACCAACACCCCTTTAATGCGCACTTCCCTTCCCCCCCCAGAATGGTTGATGCATCATCAGCTCATCGGGGCATTAATTGGTTTCAAATTTACGATTTTATTACGACGATGGCAAAGTGTGCTGTTTTTGTTTGCTGTTCGTTGTAGTTCAATAAACTGGCCCGGCAGATAGGCAGGAAGTCTACCGACTGAAGGTCTTCCCCATTTTCCAACAAATTTTGTGGAGCTTCTTCATCCACCGAGAGTGAGTTGAGTATGGGCATGGAAAATCAAAGTTTCTTTTGTATGATTGGTTTCGTTTCTTTTGGTAGGGGTGGGTTTTTTTCTTCACTGTCGTAAAGCCATGATTCCAACATCGACGATGAGCATGAGGATGATGATGGTAACACATAGAACTGGATTGCTCTCGAGCGGAAGTATAAATTACAGATTATTCTTGGCAGCAAGCAGTCATTGGGAAGGAGAGGCCTGGTTTAGAACGTTTGCCGGCGACGGTATTATTATACATTCGATTGGGATTAATTAGCGCTGTAACACAATCGAATTCAGTTCATTTGCTTCCTACGCAGTGTAGGAAAAATATTGACTCATGATTTGTAATGGAAATTTTTTTTTTAAGAGTATTTGACACCACCTTTAAAACTTCCATCAGTTGCTTGTTGATGGAGGTTGGACAGGCGTAAAATCATGTGATAGTGTAACACACCACCGGGCGATATCGAAACCATCGGTGTGAAGACGTGTTGAACCCTTTAAAATGGTAAACGGAGACAGCGTGCGCGTGATTGTGTCTGCCCAAAGGTTTTTGATTTTTTCATTTACCTTTGGAGTAGAAGAAACATTAAGGGTGCAAAATAGAAAAAAAAAAGAATCCAACTTGAAGGATGAAGCGTGTAGATAGTGGAATTGGATAGGTAACACGTTTGTGAAGGTATCAACAAGCTTTTTTTTTTTGTTGGGAAATAATGTGTTGAAATGGAGCTATTTTTTTATACATTTTTAAACGAATAGACAGACAAAAAACGAATTTGATGTGTAAATACTGACTGTGATCAAATATTGTATATTGAAGACCATTCTCGTACGCTCTAGCTCTTACTTACAGTTTTAGAACACCCTCAATATAAAAGGACATTAAAAAGATGGGGCCCCGGAGAGAAGGTCACGTAAAGTTATGGTCCATGAAAATATTACAGTGATAGGAGTGGTGAAAGGGTTTCATGTTTCAATTTCAAGATAAGTCCCGCTAGAATTATTTGCGTTGTGCCATTTGACTGGTGTGCTGGTCTATGAAGGACTGCACTGGTATACCACGACCACCACCAGCAACAGTAGCAGCACAAACAAAGGATGCCAAAATGAAAAATTTTATGATGCCAAACCAACCATCCACCAAATGTTCTGACCTCGTTTTGGGGCTCCCAAAGCGATCTCAAACGAGATGAAGGTCTTTTGGGTTGTTTTTCGTTTACTTTCCGAGGCTATCTCGAAGGTTAGCTGTAAGGTGCACTTTGCTGAAAGAAATGCCACGTGAAACGTGTTGAATATTGAGCTGCAATGGAGTAGAAATGGAGTGTCTAGGAGTAAGTGGATGTCTATGATCCTGGTCACGGCACCACACAATGCTTCGTTTGATATTGAACTCTGTGTTTTTCTGATCAAAATTTCAATCGGTCTAAAGTGTCAGATATCCAATATCTCCATATCCGATTGTGTAAAAAAAATGGCATGAACACCTCCCTCCCAGGTGTGACTGTTTGCGCTGTTTATGGCCGCGGCTCATTTCCCGTATTTTTGGCGATTATTATCCACCGTGATATTGAAGAACATTTCCACGCGATTAAATCAACACACGCCAATGAGCCCCGCCTGTTGTCGTACGCTAGTCTCGGACGCATCACGTGAACCGGAAAAGCTATTTTTCCTACTTCTCTCCCTCCCGCCTTTCCCCCTTGCACCCTGGTCAGTCAAACATTACACCGCCTTTACGCTGACGATATGATCATCTCCAGCGAAGCGGAACTCTGGCTGCTTGCTCGCTGGCCGTGTTGGAGGTTATGTTGCGCCATTGTGTTTGCCTCTGCTGGGGGTGCTTTTTTTGTTTTTCAAACACATTTAAACCCCTCCCGGGCGGCAGAAAGAACTGTTGTTGTCCCCCGGCTCGAGAATGGAGTGCAGCAGTAAGGGTAGAAGGGTTGGAAATACTCATTTCGAAAGGTTGATTTAGAACTACTTCTTTCTGGCCGGTGTTTGGAAAGCGGCATGTTGCTGTTACGTCGGTGTTGTGCGGTTGTGTAGCGCCCCTTTCCGCGAGATGGCGACGGCAGGGAGGGGTTAGACACTTTCCGGGTTTGGTTTGGTGTGTTTTGAAAATTTCGTTCTTTTCCGGGCTTTGTGAACGTGGTCGCGCGAGATAGAATGGCGGGAAGTCGTCGTCGTCGTTGTCGTGTTCGTCGTGTGCGAGATAAGGGTGTGTGCGCCACCGACCGGTTGTGCCCAGTGTGTAGTGTAGGGAAATTGTAAATAACGTCACACACATAAACACTTGTCCTCTGAACACTTCCTCTCCGTTTGGTTCCATGGCGAAGGGTGGGCCCTAAGCAATGTACCTCGATTTTACGCGCGAGGTCCCACTATTTACCATTCCAAAAACAAAACAAAAAAACCTTACTTTAAACTGTAAATGTATAGCATTTGCGTTGTTTTACTGGGCGGCCAT
>KB693079.1:0-12681 GCA_000349165.1 Anopheles christyi | reverse complement strand
GGTTCACTAGCAGGTTCCGGTTCACTAGCTGGTTCCGGTTCACTAGCAGGTTCCGGTTCACTAGCGGGCTCTGGCTCGCTCGCAGGCTCCGGTTCGCTAGCAGGTTTTGGCTCGCTCGAAGGCTCTGGTTCACTCTTTGGTTCGTCGTGTGTCTCCTCAATGTCATTGAGTGCTGGAACTGGCGTGTAGCACGTGCGTCCATCTTCATCATTCAATAACATTCCCTTCGGACAGGTGCACATGAAATCACCAATCTTTGGATCGAACGTACAGCCATACTCGCAGCTACAAAGAAGTAAAGAAACAAAGACCCATTTTCCATTACCGAACCGTTACCAAAGCAGAACATTACGCCATACTTACTTCTTGCCTGTGCTTCTCATGACGCAAACGTCCGGTAAGCGTGCCACGCGAATCGTATTCGTCGGTACAATGTACGTCGATAGATAGTTACCGTTCTGCTGCAAAAAGTTATTCAACCGGTGCTTCATCGTGTCCTCGGACATTTGCATCGTATTCGGTTCCCAGCTGACGCGATAGTCGACCACCACTGAACCAGGCCTGGAAAGAGAAGGTGATAAAGGTTAGCTGATCGGTAAAAACATACACCCGTGTCCCTTGACTTACTTCATGTTCAGAATCTTAACGTAAAGCGGTCCCCGCGAGTCCGGTGTGCTGAGCGTATCCTTCAGTTCTTCCTCCAGCTCCATCGCCAGCGCCTTGTAAGCGGAACTGTTCGCGTTACGATAGTCGTCCAAAAACTCAACGTTAGCGAGCGTTATCTGTCCCTCGAGCGTGTTCGGCACGTATACGGTAGCTTCCTCCGTCGACGGTGGTACCGGTGGGAGTGTCGAACTCGGCGGTGAAGGTGTCGTTGGATATTCGCTGTTAGTAGTGCTCGCCGTGCTACCACTACTGCTGGTTGCATTTTCCGAGCGCGCTTTGCCACCTCCAAATACACCAGCCGCTGCAACCTTGTCACCGAACTGGCGCGACTCGACGGGGGTAGGACTATCGTTGAAGATCACACCGGATCCGGCAAGGATGGCAACCACGATCACTGCCAGCAGTATCGCCAGTCCGAGCAACCAGAAGGGCCAGTTCTTGCGTTTCTTCTCACGCTTATCCTTTGTGACGTACAGTTTTTCACCCCTGGGAAGAGTAAAGTATCGAGAAGGGTTGAAAAAGGATTGTCCTATATAACACGCAAAGCTTTTTATTTGTATATGTACATATAAACAGTATTTACACCAGTTTGACCACACCCAAACAACAAAGCGACCATGTGGTGGAAGACTTGGTGGCAGATTATAGTGTTTCCAGCAAATAACAGTTTGTACAATAATTGACCATGGCCCGTAAGCGCCTTCCCGTATATAGCGGATTAGCAGTGTTCCACCGTAACCACCGGATGCGTGTCTGAGTCAATGTACAAATGTGCGTGTGTCCGTATCTTGAAGAAGCGCCAAACACCCTTTTGTTGTCGCCGGTCAAACGCCTGTTTGTGTTAGATGGAGGAGTCGTATGCATGTCGGATTTGGTTTAGTGACAGTCCCCGGTTGAATGTTCCCTGTTCCTGTGTGGATGATGGTCTAAAGTATGTCTCTGCTGTTGGAATTCTGATCTAGATCCAATAGATCGGTTTTTATTTTGGCTTAGTGTGCCATGTATTCACAGAAAAGATAGAATTAGAAAACCCGCCAACTTCGATCCAGTTTTGTATCGTTTGATGTACAGTGCGCAGATGTGAAGCAGCCCGGAACCGGAACAAACACGAGAACCAAAGCAAACGGAAACCTGATTGAGGACCAAGATGTGCCACTAGCAGCGGAAGCGTGTACCAGCAACAAGAAACGCGTGGAAATGTGGGCACTAGCTCTAAATGGTTGGTGATGAACGAGTTTTTTTTTGTCGAGTGACGTGTATTATTCAATTGCCGGAATGTTGTTTGTATGTGTGTGAGGTGGAGGACAGCTGCGGGGGGAGGGGGTGTTGGATGGTTGCAGGGACTGGTACCTCGTGATTTTGGTCCACTGTTTATAGTCCATCGTTCCGGGGGCGGGCCCATTAACCGAGTGCCCGGTGTAGTCGACCCCGCGGCCCTGACGTCCGTACACGGGATGACCGATGCCGTGGCGTGACTTTTGGAAGGAGACACTACCGCACCGTAATGTATAGCGAAGCAGCAGCAACAGTAGTGGTGGGTGGATGTGAAGGGTGGGTTTTTGGGGTTGGTCAAAACGGTCCAACACAGGAAACAAAACGAAAGAAAAACACAGCAAAAGAGAGCAAAAATAAACAACACACACACAGGCACACAGAAAAGAGAGTGGAAATAGTGAAAGAAGAAATGCACAAACACACACACACACAAACTCAAAGGAAAAGTGCACGGTAAGATAAGGATATTAGAGGAGTGATAAGAAGAAAAAAGAAAAGGTGGTGAAAGTAGGAAATGGCAAAGGAACTGGTTACAGTTGATAATAAGCCATTTAATGAACCTGGTAACAGATGAATATCCGAAACACGGCATATTAGACGGGATTAATTTGGTAGAAAAGAAAGGATGGCATTTAGAACGATGATTGGATGACGGGTGGGAATTCAAAAGGGTATTTGTAAGCACTTCTTAGAGCAACGGTTTCTCATTCTTGACCAAATGCAGACCAAAACACCTTAGCCAAATTCGCTTACCTCATGAACTTCCGGTGCTCGTTCACCGGCACAAAGTATTCATCGTACGGATCGCCCAGATCGACCTCCGTATCCTTCTTGGCGGGCAGTGCGCCAGCAGCACCACCGTTTGTCCCATTCTGATGATGTCCGTTCGTTGCCGGCGGCTTCACAGACATATTCAGCAGCTCGAGATTAACGGCTTCGGCTAGGGGCTTTTCACCGACCGTCTTCCCATTGACCGACACGAGGGACTTTTCATCCTTGCCATGGCCGAACGAGCTAAGCGGTCGCTTATCGTGCTCGTGCTCGAAGCCTGGATTGTCCAGCCCGTTCGATTTACCACCGGGAGATCCACCGGAACCGCTGCTACGGTTCAGTACCGGTGCGTACTCGTTCGTTGTTTCCGCGTCGGCGGTACTGCTCCCGATCGGTACTTCGATGTGGCGCGGTGAAGGTGTCGGTACGGCGGTACTGTTGGTGCGCGAGTTCTGATCGTCGTCTCCGATCGAGAGCGATATTTCGTTCTTGTAGGCATAGGCACCGGCAGGGTCACCGGCGCTGCCACCATTATGGTTGTGGTGGTGGTCGTTACTGGACGATCCGGTCTCGTCCATTTTTACGAGAGACGTCTAACCGCCCTAGAGCACCTACTACGCTGGTCTACTTCAGGGGGCGAGGCCTTTGGTGATGTCTCCGTGTGTGCGGAGTTGCTTTCTGTACACTTCTGACACGCTTGCACTGCTCTTTGGTGGTTCTGTGTGGGAAGAGTGGAAAACATAAGGAAAAAAAAGGTCACTAACAGAGACAAAGAAAAAACTCACATTCACTATTGCATTAATTGAGAAAGGTACCGAACGGAACCGTCCCGGATCTTGCCTTGTACCGCTCTTTTACATATTATTCTTTACACTAACAAGTACACAAGTTTACACATTCGGTAATACGAATCCAACGTGATGACGTCACACTCAAGCACACAACCAATGCTTGAAACTTCATGAAAGCTTGTGTTGTCCAAATACATTTTTTGTGCAAATTACTACGTGCCTTCCACTGCAGAACTGAGGCAAAGTAAAGAACTGCACACATACACACACACACACACCCACTTGTCCTGTGGAGTCCGGGTGGAGGCGAGTCAGCGTCCAAACGCAGCGAAACCCGCACCCAAAAAACTTGACTCTTGTGCTCGTTGCGAGCACGGCCCTATAAAGACAACCCAACAAGGCGAATGACTCTTGGCTGCTGGCGTGCAACTCGCAGGGAATCGGGTCCACACAACACCCCCTCTAGCTTCGGTCGTTATGATCTGGTTTTTTGTTGCCCCATGATTTGTCTGGTCGATGGTGTCTGGCTGATCGGTACGGTAAGGGGGGTAGCGGCGGTGGCAATAAGTCGCGTGATTGTGTGCCGTCGTCGTGCAGGGCGGCTGTTGTTGTTGTTATTACTGTTGGTAAGCAACTGAACCGACCGCCCAACCGTCCGAGCTGTGAGGGAATGATGTTGTGCGGGTGTCGCAAATCGCAGTACCGAAGAAAGCAAGTGTTTGTGAAGGCTGGGAATTGGGGAGGGAGTCAAGTTGCATTCAGCCTGTTCGGCTCAAAAGGTGTCCTGCTGGAGGGAGGGGACAACCAAAAAGGAAGAGCAGCAGAGGTAAAAAAGAAGAAGAAAGCCAACTACAACCAACACTGGGATAGCAACGCGTTTTTTCGTTTGCTTGTGAGCGAGTCCTTTCTGGTAATCAAACAAGACAGAGCGAAGGAGGAGTGTGTATGGTACAGGAAAACAGGTTTTCGCTTTTGACGAAATATTTCTGCATTTCTGCTTTGGCTGGCTGGCGGCGTGGTAATGTCCCCGTACCTCACGAGCTCCGATTGTACCTTCCGTTCTGCCGAAACGGATGGGTTGGTTCACGATCTACACTATACACTAAAGCACGTTTCGTTGCGGTTGTGTATGATTGAGGGTCTGCTCTTCTTCTTCAGCTGGTGCGTGCCTTTAAGGGGGACCTTCCGTTTGTACGTGTGTTTGTGTGCAGTGAGGTGTAAACGGCTTTGGGAAGAACACGTGGAAGAACATGAAGAACTCACTGTGTTTGCCGCAAAGGGATCTCCAGCCGGCACAGAGAGAGGGAAAGTCTTGAGCATCTCTTTCTGCAAACAGGTTCTTTGTCTTTTCCGCGTGCCTTTGGTGTGGTGAGTAAAGGTAGCAACAACAGAGGAAAAAAAAACATCGAAAAGGGATTGGCAGGTTGGTGGCGGCGAAACCTCTTGTTGCCGGGGGAGGTGTATGCGTCAGCTTAAAAAAAAGGGGGTCGCCAGCAGTTCGTGTGAAAGGATGAAGCGAGAATGAAACCTTCCTGTGATGGATTTTTGTTTTGTCTCTTTTTGTTGCTTTTGTGTGTCTTTTCCCTTTGCTCCAAACACAAATTTGAGCGGGAAATGAGGTTCCTGTAGAAAAAAGGTCGAGTTTTGCATTCTTACACAATCTAGAACCCAAATACTGGGGAGAAGCGATATTGGTTGCTTTCCTGTTGGGAAAGGACCTGCCTGGGAACCCAAATTTCAATTATAAAACCTTGTTTTTTTTTAACCTCACTACAACTTATCACGATTCAATCAATTTCCAGCAAACAATGTAGCGTTTTGTTCATGTTTTACTGTCCATACCAGTCCTAGCTAGGAATGTAGACATTGCGCGAAAATATAAAACAACACTTGGTGTGCGGGCCCTCACTAAATAACGACCGTTTTGTGTGTCTTTGTGGCGAGCGTTGGTTGGGAGAATGGTGGTGCCCTGTGGTGGTACTCGGAGGGCGGTATATGTACGCTCAAAAACTCGTTTATGGTATCTGATGCCTAGGTGCACTCGAGAAAGGGAGTGGCGTACACACACAGGCACACAGGCAGACTTACACACCCCGGTGGCCAAATCGAGCCGACCTGCGGAATGCGGTCAGTAGTAAAATAGATCAGGAAATAATGGCAACACCAGAAAGGCTTGATTTTGTTAGCTCTCGCGAAGGTGGCAGCAGCTGTGTTACGGTTCTGCGCATTCTGAAGGACAGAGTGTCGATTGTTGTTTGCTTTTTTTGGGGCTAGTTGTGGGCTTACCCGCGCAATGCTTTATGATCGATAAATGTAGTTTTTTTTTGTATTTTCCCACCAAATGACAAAACATTTCACATCAACAAAAAGGGAAAATCATTTAATGGTGCCTAAAAGTTGTTGGACTACTGGGATGCGAGAGATACACAATATCCCGTTTATTGGTAGCTACGGATCTAGTAGTCTACATTGCTTCCTCTGGGGAATCTGATCTGATCTCTGGGGGGGGAATCTGATATGACAGGTGCACACGTCACACATCCTTCACCCGTCGTCGACATTTTGTTAGCTGCTGTTAGCTGATGACAGTTACAGTTGTAGTTGGCGATGATGGTGAAAGCGCCGGTACGCACCAGATAAAAACAGACCGAATGCGTATCTGGATTTCCTTGTTCACGAAAACAGGTTTTTGGGATAGAGTGTGGAAAGGAAAAACACACTGTGATCACGCAGAAAGTGAAATACTGAAAAAGTACGGTGCTGTGCTTCGTAACGATCTTGCGATGGTGCGAGCACTTGGGCAGGTGACGTAATGACACACAGTGTTATCTGTTGCTGTTGGCCAACAAACGAAGGCTGTAGGTACTGGTCGCTTTGAAACGACCAAAAGCGGCCATCAAGTAAAAGGATGAAAGGGTTTTTTTCGTCTCTTAATGATTTCGCTTGCAATTCACTCAATTACAGTCGCAAACTGAACTGAAACATGGACGATTTACCATAAACATTTACCACTAGAGAAACCACTGTACAAGTTCACTGTTTTGCGGCACTTTGAAACAAAATAATGATAGAAAACGCATTCTAACAGCACTGGGGAACTGTTGCCATCCCCTTACCTGGTTATAGAATCACCCCAACCAGGAACTTTGGCACAAACTAGCGACACAACCGAACGACCCAATGCCGTGTAGATATGCTTGAGCGTATTGTTTCTGCCGGCGTTCACTTTCACTTGACACCGAGGTTGTTTGGGTTTTCTGTTTCGAAACCACCACCACCATCAACCACAATAAAACTAGCCGTTCTACTGATGCTTCCGCGTCTTCGATGCGAACGGTTCCCCTCCGCTTTTTTTTTTATAAGATCGGCTACTTCATCGTCTGCTCAGAACGCAATGAAGCGCCATTCTTAAAGTGTCTTGTAACCCTCGCCTTTTGTTATTCTTGTTCACTTCCGTTTTGGCAGCGTTACAACTCTCGGTGGTATTCTCTCATCCGTAACGGCTTGGGCAGCTTGAACGAACTTGATAGTTCGCCCGACTTAATTATATCGCTCGAGCGACGGATGACGATCACGCTAACTACACACACCAAAAGCAATACAAGTTATGACGACATCTTACCAGGTTGAGGAACACAAAAAGAATATCTTCTCTGTGCGAATGTTTCCGTTCGACTGTGACCAGGAGTTCTGTTTGGTTGGCCAACAGTTCTGGAAGCAGTGGTGAGCAGCAAAGGAGTGAAGACGCAACAACAAAAAGAGACAGAATTTGGTGAGGCCATAACGCTTTAAGAATCGGATATGGAAGGGAATTGTGCCGGTGCCATAATTTGCAAGCGACCGATCGACCGACTGTCCGACCGGTCGTGGAACGTGTCCTTCCGCCCATCATTAAGCAGTCGATCCCTATCGTGCGTGTGTTTCTGTATTTTTGATGGCGTCTGTCCGCCGTTTTATGCAGCGGCAGCGTCCTTTATGAAGGTGTCGTTCAGCCGGTCAAAACGAGATGGCACTACTGAGACACCGTCGGGATTTGGTGTCTGTAAAGCCCTTCGTGTCGGGCGACACCAGTTCTAATCGCTGGCGGTACGATCGCAAACGGTGTCGGTGCATCGTAATGAACGAAAAAGGGTAAATGTTCCTCATGACTCATGAGCATATTGACTTGTGGACCGCCAGAATAATATGCAAAAGTTGTAGGTTTTGTTCAGACTAGCAGGTCTCTGAAGATTTCTGAAAAGGCGAAAGATGGATGCCTAATGAATGTGTGGTTATTGCAAGCCGAAAGACATACATTGTGGCATTAGTGGTTTGGAACGGTGCACCAACGATGTGCTGTGGAGTATCAATTCCTGAAGATGGCAATAAAACCTGCCCATAAAACCGTGTGTGCAGACGTTTCGGCCATTTAGTGTTGGTCGGCATTGACTTCAACTCATACATTATAACTCGTCCAGCGTAATGATGCAGCTTTTTATACGACACACACACATGCAAGCTGCGATGCGATAACGTATGTCCCGTGTGCCCCTTTGGGGTATTCCCCATTGCACGCGAGAAGGTCTCTTTGGCAGACCCTCAGCCAAACAATTGTGTAGTTAGCGAAAACTTTCCCGTACGTCCGTTTTTTTTTAAATGGGAAATAAAGTAATTGCAGGCCCTTGTGTGCTAGAGTTCTACCCCGGCGGAAGACGAAACAGTGGACGGCTTTTAGGTCATTGGAATAGACAGTGTGGCAGGTGGCAGAGGGTGTGATGTCTCCGACATGGGAGAATAGAACAGATTTAAATTTCATTAAAACAGCATGATGAGGAGGTTAATGCTAGATCTCTCCAGGCAATGATGATAATAGTCGACGAAGACACTCATACAAACAAAGACATACACACGAGAGGTGTGAGAATTGTATTGTTCTAGCGATAAAATATGGTAGTTAGCGGTACCTATTAATTCTACGATACGAAGAATCGGAGATGTACTCTTCGTGGGGTTGTAATACATCAGCAACGCGGTACATATAAAAGTCGTAAACAGTCACTGCAGAGCAACTGTTCAGCTTCCCCCCCGGAGGGAAGAATAACAGAGGTCACACTTGCTGGTGTAAAAGACTCGACTCCACTTCAAAAGCCCACCCTGAAAGGTCAAACTTTATTAAAACTTCTCTCACTAGCAATGCTAGTCCACCAAATCATTATTCCTCTATCTCTCCTCATGGACTAGTGTCCCATTCTTTGGGCGCACTAAAGTGTCTATTCATAGACGATTGCCTTCAAATGTCAAGATGTGCGCAAGCTGCTTTAACCCAATAAACCTTGTAAGACTGCATCAACACCTTTCCGAGACATATGCTTCCGCCAGCTTCGTTCCGGTTCCGGACGGTTGTTTGTCGAATCGAACGGCATGTAAAGCAAACGGTCCACAAAATCAACAAACGTGGGCTGTGCAAAAACTGTCCATCGACATTTGGCGTGATGTGATGTTTCCAGTGTTTGTGAAGTGTTTTCGTTTACAGCGAGCGCTAATGTTTGACCGGGTGACCGTCCTATATGGGCCCGAGTTGTTGATTGTTTTGCTATTGAAAAACGGTCTAAACGGGCTGGACATGGCGAGAGACTACGTAATGAGTTTGCTAGAATTGCTCGTCACCCAAGGGAGAGATAGAGAGAGAGAGAGAGACAGAACAAAAAGCATTAAGATTATTAGGGCGAGCTGTTGTTTTCCTGATGAAGCGTGTAAAGCGAATTGTTATCGTCGGGAGGAACTTGTAAATTTTTCAAAACTTCAACAAAGATCTAGATCCGCACGAAAGTCTCGTAACTTTCAACACACAACGGATGCACAATGACAATACGACAATGCAAGAAGGACGAGGAAAACCCCCTCGCCTTCGGGGTTTCTTCAGATGATGCAGATTGTACGCGAAATCTGTCACTCCTTCTAACGTGCAACAGGGCGGGTGTGAACCCGTTCCGTTTCCTCATCACCTACGAGGTCAACTTTGGTGGTGTGGCGTGATGGTGGGCGTGCAAGGTTAGGCCTTACCTTAAAGCACTGCCGTCTGCAGTGGTGGGTACATTCCAAAACACCCTAGCTGGCGTGCCAGTTTTGTATTTTTTGTCGTGTTTGTACGATAGAAAACCTGGTTTTAGTTGTGCATCGAAAGGGGCAAAGGTTTTGCTACGCTCAACCTTGCTGCAGTTGCAGAATCGGTTCAATTTCGTAACGGAAATAAATAGCGCTTCCACAAACTGCTGGGATGCGCATGAATAATTGAGCAGATTTACAGCAAATCGGCAAAGAATGCTAAACAAGAGAGATAGAAGAAGTAGGCGTAGAAGTTTGCATGTTGGTTTTACACCCAAAGACGCCATATATCCCCCGGCTGCTGAAAGTCCCGACATGTATGTGAGGTATGTGAGTCAAAGTCAAGATAAATTCCCTCGAAACTACAGTAGTCCGTGTCCGGGAGATGCAGGGGATTTTTTGCTTACACGCGCTCGTTCCGCTTTAGAATGTCAATAAATCAAGCTGTTCTGTCGCCAACGTTGCGCGACTCACCTTACGCGGTATGTATTGGACACGGTGTTTGGGTTTTGGTGTACTTCTGAATCATGCACCGAACGCATTCAACCATGAAACCGGAAGTTTGAGTGAGAGCTTGAAAGTACATCTCATCGAAGCTGGTAATTGATGCTGGAGAATCGAAAACGCACAAAACCCCCCGAACAGGTTGCGTTGTTCACTGTCCGGCCTTACCCTTTGACACACGGGCTTTTTGGGTCAGCCTAATGGGGTTGGCTGCAAGTAGTAGAACAACGCTTCTAGCTAGATACACCGCTGCTGTCATTTGGCCATCTTTTTTTACTGCTACTCCGAGTGTGTGGGTCGGATGATCGGAAGGTTAGGTGATTGATGAACTGACCTACTGTTCAGACTGGTCGATCGGACGGTACGGTCGAATCAAGAACTGAAGCTGAAGCTTTTGGCCATGGTTGGCGTACGCAGAGATGATCATTTGCTTGCTTGATTTGCCAGTAGAATGGAATGCGAAACGATCATCACTAGCAGGATGGGAAGGGAATTGCTACCTAGCTGGCCCAACGAACTGGAAAGTCGATTTGTAATTGTCCAATCTGATGGATTTGCTTTACAGAAGCTCATCGCGAAGGAAATTGGTCCATTTGATGGTGAGTACTTGGAAGCGTCTTGCAGGCGAGGTTTGCAGTCTATAATTTAATGCTCATCTGTTTGAAGGTGAGTTCATGTGGCAACCATGCCCGGGTGCTGTGTACGGGAGTCCCGCACTATTAATCATTATGGGTTGTGCATGTGTTTTTTTTGTTATTGTCATAAAACGTGAATGTTTAAATGTTGCAAATTGACACAAAAGTAAGCAAACGATCAAAATCGACACGCTTTAGGCATCGTCAACTTGGGCGTTATTCAAAAGCATAACATCTGCGCCACTGCAGGTTGGATTGAAGGTTTTTACACTTACAGGTTTCTTTCCATACAACCTTCCCTCGGTTGGGTTGTTTAATGTTATCACCTTTCTGACCTTGATCGTCATTTGAATGTTTTACATTTATAAAACCTGCCCTATCCGTAGGCGCGCGTTAGCTCTGCGATCACTTGTTGAATGATTTATGAAGTGATCGAGCGCGTCGAAAATGAAAACCGCTCTCCTTGTGTGGGGATATCGGAACGTGAATATTGCGTAGACCGCCGGTACAATCGCTGCATGTTTAACTCGTTCCAACAACAGAAAGATGGTCAGAACGTGCTGGTCCGTTTCGGTGCCGGGTGCAATTTGCAAACGCTGAAGTGGACGAGGACTGCATTTGCTGCTGCAAGCTTGATTCTGGAAGACAGTTTTGCATGCACAAAAGCATCCATTTTCCACTCAAGCTTGTTCTTTTTTTTCTGGCATTGGTCAGCGGCATTCACTTCATGGTAAAAGGGCCGGTTTCTATCCAGAGTAAACCGGCGAAGTCATCAAGTGGGGAGGCCACTCCCCAGTAGTGGGTCGTGTTATCCCGCGGGAAGGAACAAAGACACACACACACACACACACACACACACACACGCGAGGCAAAAGGGTAATGAGCGTCTGAGTTGATTTACTTTTCCCAGGAAGGAGGAAGAGGTGAGGGGCGCGGGGAGGCATCTTGGGGTGTGGTACAGATCGAACGCGAAGTGCACGTTGATCAACCGTCGGCGTCGTGCGCACACAAACGCTCACGTGAACAAAAGCACATACCAGCGCACACTGGCGCATTTGCATCATGCAGCTACATCTTGCGGGGCGTGATTGAATGTTTGGAGTGCAATTGTAGCCTGGCATATTTCTCATTTGTCCCGAGGCTCAAGTGTCACACGGGCTAGAGTGAGAGTAAGCATGGCTAGCTGTCTGGTTGGCTGTGACGTAGCAGACGTACACTGATTGAAATTATAATCATCTCATTAGATCGTATTGACGGATTGTAGAGAACCGCCGGGAGAGCAAACGATGATTACAGGGGATGCTAATTAATCACAGATATTCGTCTGTCGCGTGTGTTGCAAGAGGGATAGTTTAAGTGTTTTTTTTTGACACTAAGTAAGTTTGTCAATGTGTGTAACTCTGGTAACCGTGAGAAAGGCAAAAATATGGAATTATATTAAGAGGATAAGGGTAACAGTGTTAATTTATAACTTATAATTTATTATCCGAGATCGCGTGATCAGCGGAAGCCATTTATTGTTTATAATAATAAAGAACACAAAGGGAAGGGGATTTAAATTGGACATACTGGCACAGTTAGAGAAGCAGTTCATAGCGTTTATTAAACAAAGGGATAAAATACCATATCGCCGTTAATTGAAGGTTTCCCGGGTGTGGAACACCCCTTTGGCAAAAAAACCAAAAACATAAAAAGTAAACTCCCAAATCACCAACAGTTGTCATTATTTAATTTATTTAAATCGTTTTCATTTGAAGGATACCGGATCGCAGTCGGGGACGTTGATGGACGTGAGGACTACGCGTGATCAGGCGCATGTTGGATCGTGTGTGTGTGTGTGTGTGTGTGTGTACATGGTGTAACATTGGGCCTGTACGGAATATTGATTCGTATTGCCCACAAGACTCAACGCTGGTCCACCTTTAAGTGGATGACTGGCGCAATCGTTCGATCCT
>KB693068.1:0-12667 GCA_000349165.1 Anopheles christyi | reverse complement strand
TAGACTTCTTCTCTGCCATCATCCTTTACCGCGTAATATCCTGCGCGTATAAGAAACCCTGCAAGGTAAGGTTTTTGTTTTATTTTCGTATTTAACATTTCCCTTTCTCTTGTTCTTTTTTTTTTTTATTAAATCAACGGTGTGTGCCTTACGTTTTAATCATTGTTTTATCATTAGAGTTGTGTATATAGTAATGTATATATATATAATGTATATACTTTTTTCCCTTACATTTATATATTTATATGTATATATATATATATAATCCATGCATCTTTCTTTCTTTTCTACTTCGATATTGTATCTCTTCCGCGTTTAAATCTATGTATTCTTTAGTTTACTACTACACCTTACAAACCGACCCTTCAACTTCCGTCTGGCCGCACAGCTTGTGTGCAGTTTATTACACATCAGCAACATATACCTTAGATATATCTATGTGTGTCTGTCTGTGTCTGGTATGACTTTTCAGAACTGCTTTCTATTTTATCGTTTCATCAAATCAGCCATCCCGCAGAATGGCTATGTTTATTTGTTTGCCGTGTTGCACCACACTACTACACACCTGCTGTTATTTTCCCATCCTCTCGCGTTCTTTCCCGGACAGCTGGGCTGTTTTGTGTAGTGTGCTCCAACATTTCTATTACAAAGCTAACCTACAGTTGTATATAATAGTTATTTCTGTAACTCTCTTTCAACACACCACCCTGTGTTCTCTCTCAGCCCTTCTCAGCCATGCACTACTTCCGTTTCGTGTACCGAAACTGTATCGCTTTTCTATCGTGTTTCAATGCGAGAAAGGCGGCTTTGATTTAGGTGCCCGTGGAAAAATATTAGTTGAGAAATCACTAGCTATTACACCGTCGAACGATTGACTCCCGCTGTGTGTCTGCGCGTAAGAGTTTTGCAGTGTCCCAAACTGTGTCTTCCTGCAAGACGCACAGCATCCATTAGCAAACTATCTAAATCTTCTGCAATCGGTACCTGTGAGCGCTTTCTGCGCTGCACGACCATCATGCTCACCACAAGTAAACAAAAGGAAACATAATTGTATCCTTCCCTTCTTCCTACTCTGTTTATACTAAAGCTTTAACTACCAATGGTAAGAACAAACGTATCCAGCTGCATTCATTCGTACAGATGTGCAGGCTTTATTAAGAGACCGCGATACACTTTAACCGGTGATCGATCCAAGGTGCGCTTACTTAGAAAAGAACCAAACATTTCAAGAAAATTCTAAAGAAAAAAAAGAGTGTAAGGCATTATTATTTGTTAAAAAAAAACCAAACTACTACAATATAAATTGATTAAAAAAACAAAGAATCTCTTTCGAACCGGTTCAATCGAATACGATGGTCGAATCGAAGTTCCGCTTCCACTGTCTTCGTTGTGTAATTTCATCATCATATCTTTATTTTGTGTCACCACAACAAGTCAAGAAAAAATAATAGCGAAAAGAACATAATGTTATAGCATAGTGTGTAGTAGGCGTAATAATGACTAACGAAAGCTCATGTGTTGTTCCACCCTGTGCTGATCGAACCATAGTAGTCCATAGGTATATGTGTACGTCTGCTGTTACGCTACAATTATAACCACAAGTGTGCGCACCAAACTGGAGGTTTTTTTTTTTTTTGTTTTGCGCGAGCGCTCGCGTTTTAACACACATCCCGATTATTAGAAGGTACGATGAAATCCATATTTGGTTTTCTTAAAAGCTAATAATTCTACGCGCTGCAGCTGCAAAGCACGCGCGGCGATACTAACAAACTGAAACTGATGTGCGTTGTTTGTTGTTGTCTGTTTTTGCCGGAGAATGCGAAAAACCGAACCGTGTATACCAGCCGGTTGAAAGACTTTTATGCAACGAGCATAACGAATCGATTTCTTATAATGCTACACCACTTTGCCTGATCTCCGTGTGTCTCTTAATCTTGGGAAGAGCGTTCCTAGTGGTGTGGTGTATGTATGTTTGGAATCATCGGTTACAGCAACAGCACTACTACCATTGGAGTTTTGAGCCACATCGGAGAAGGATGTCCTTAGATATATGCTTCGAACGATTTCGCATGCTGTTGATATCGAACTAGTAATTAACTTACGTTTGCTTTGCATCTTGTGAACACGAAAAATTGAAACTGGGATTATTCTGCAGCGGAAGATGAATTATATTCTAATAAAGTTGACATAAAGTAAAAAAAAAAAAAAAAAAAAGTATCTCAATTGCATCTCATGATAGGACGATCTCATCCCATGCAAGTATTTACTGGATTGAAGAAAAAAAATTGAGTAACTGGATTGGAGAAAAGGGAATTTGAGGAATGTAATAACAAATAAAATATGAATATAGCTGGGTATTATCAATGGGACAGTAACAGTTAACAAAATAATATCAAACGATGTTAATGTAATGCAGTACACAAATGACGAGATACTGGTTATTAGACAACTCATGTAGCTTCCCTACACCGTCAACTATAACTCCACCAGCAGTAGTGCCCGCTGCTCTTGAAGCAATAAACTGATTTTTCTGTTTGCAAAGAGTGAGTTACTCCAGCAACGGGGGCGCAATGTGAGATCAAATCGCAACTAGACTGATAAGTGGATGTATGAATGGCCAGAGCACTGTAAAAACCTTCAACGAACGTTTTGTTACCTTTATGCCTGTGTTTTATGCAACTAATTGCAATCGATTCTATCGCGCGCTGCACATTTGGGTGTGTGGTTTTTGTGGATTATCTCTAAAGGGGTATTAGCTCCGTATTAGCATTCACTCTTAGTCTTATCAATTTAGATGCATCACTAGGTTAGTTCACATTACCGTGTCCGCATCTGTAACTGCTCAACCTATAACCTATGCCCTAATTCACCAGATGTGTATAATTGGGTAGTACTGTGTATGTTTGCAGTTTTGACGGCAGTAGCTTGCTTATATACCCAATCTCTCCTTCCCTTCTCGGATTCCGGATTTCGGAGTTTGCGACAAGTGTGTTCCCTCTCCTATTATACTCTGTCCAATTTCTGCACACAAAATCCGCACCTCCCACAACTATAGTCACCGAAGAACAGTGGCTCAGCCCAAAATGTGCTGTCTTTATAAACTAAAACCAAGGATATTAACTAGTGCTGTTTCTGTTTGTATGTATTTTTTTTCTTCTTCTTTTTCGACCAACAGCAAATGGTCGGCGGAAAAGGGGTGGCACATCAGCCACAGCCCCTGTAATCATCTGCTTTGATTATATACAGGTATAACGAACAGAGAATATAGATATAGCATTGCGTGTTGCTCCACCACTGGATTGAGTGTCTCCAATTTCGTAGCTTCCAATCCACACTACGATACAGCGCAACAATAACCTCATTTTTTTAACACACAGCGCTTTTTAGTAACATTTTTTTTTGTTTTGTTTTTTTACTTCTTTTTTTGAACACTTAGCGCTCACGCTCATCCGTCTCATTCTGCCTACTAGATCCATTAATTTCTTTTCACTCACATGTTTCAAACATTTCTAGCTGAATTCCGCTTCCCTTCGGCAACGTCCGTTTGCCGCTCAAAGCCCCGTTTCTCCCGCGAACGCTCTTTCTTATTGTTTTCCCACCCATTTATACCCATTGCATCACACGGCGACTATCGACTATCAACAAATTAACAAAGAATTGCAATAAAAAAGTATCTCAATGGGTTTAAACGCGTTATAGTACTAATTGTAGCAATCATATCGTATTTAAGAATACCAATAAAGATAATCGTAATAATTAATAAAGTAAATAATGATAAGTTGCTTCGGGTATTGTGTTTTCCCCAAATCAGCGCTTCATCGCAATCGCGAGGAAGAAAAACAAGTAACAGAACAAACTGTAGAAAAACAAAAAAAAAACTAAAACAAATAATTCATTTCACATATGTGTGACGATTGCGTGAGTGTGTTTGTGTGTGTGTGTGTGTGAGTTGTTTTGAGTAAGGCATGAAATAAGCAAGATTGAAGCGTTTGCATTAGCGATAGCAGTAGTTATCTACGTTTAAACCTTTCGTCACTATGCTACCGCACACCCGTCTTTCCTCTTCTTTCGTTTCTTCTTTTTTTGTATGATCACACTTCTTCAATCATGTATGATCACACTAACACACACACAACACACTCGGCAAGTGCACGCATTTTCACACGCACAAAAAAAAAAGAAACATAAATAAACGATGAAACAAGTGGACAACCTACTAGTCTTTCTCTTGCTGCTCTCGCAAACCACTATAATTGGTACCTTTCTTTACACACGCCCTGGGAGCGAGATGGTTTGCTTGCTGTGGCTTTTTGTTTCTCTCGGGCAGGTGTAGGTGTGTGTGTGTGTATTGCAGGGACTAGGATCACTATTGTTTTTCGGTAAACCCTCTCCGAGGCTATATTATTTATTGATGCAACGATACAAGAGGAACCCCTACCATTGACGGCTATTAGCCACCATAGAGAGAGAGAGAGCATTACCCAGATGGCGGTATACACCCATTTGAAAAACCGGAAAGTAAAAAGTATGCTTTTTTCTGCTACTGGACTGACAACTGGACATGTAATCCGTCTCTGTGTGTGTGTTATCTAACCAAACTTCTATACACGTTGCTATCATATTGCTACGCACCTTTTTCTATCTGCTCTGAGATTCGGGTGATGATTATTTGTTGACCTGCTTGCATTCTCGTACAACATATATACTGAGCATTTCGTTGATGTGCTCGACTATCGAGCAGTACTCGATGCAGTGCTGCGCACACTTGTTTAACAATTTATGTTGTATAGCATTTACGTTCCATTCTATGCATATGAAGTTTTTATAAAAAGAAGTCAGCGATTAACATCCAAAATACATCAATGCGCGGCAGAAGGCAATCATGCTTCATGTTTGCTTTGAAGGTTTGATCCAAACTAGCGTGCGTAAAGTTCATCACACTTCAACCAATTTTAGAAGTGATTTTGCCGCAAATAGTACTTGGTAGAAGAAAAAAAAGCTACTTCTCTTACTCAATCAATAGTGAAAATATGCTTCCTAGTCCATATTCTCTTTCCTAGTGTAATAACAAATCCGTACTGTCGCTATACCGTAACGAACTTCTACCTAAACCCTCATTATTTCGCTTTCTTCCCCATCTTTCTCCTTGGGAATTATGAATTATCCACTCGCAATACACACGCTACATGCTACATATTGTTACTGTTGTGCCACAGATCCTCTCACGCATCACCGCCAAGTCGTAAGAACTGTATTATTGTAAGCGTTTACACTAAACCACGAGGCATAGAGCATATTCATTTGCACGTAAAGTTACACTCCTGCTCCCCTTTATGATGCTGGTAGGTAGGTTGAAGAGAAAGTGGTTCGGTATGTCCCGCACATATTAGATCCATATTAAGCGCCATCATTTGGGACTGCGCGGATGTGCCTGGTGGGCCTGCTGCTGCTGTTGCTGCTGATGTGTTTGGTAGTCCTTACCCGTGTGCGAACGTACCGATCGGGCCCCACCTGACTTGGCAGTACCAGCACTGTTGTTGTTGTTGTTGTTATTATTATGGTGATTATTATGATTGCCACTGTTGCCCGTATTTCCGGTGCTTCGACCAACGCCTCCTCCTCCACCACCTCCTTGGTGATGCTGCTGGGAGTGATTGTTGTTGTTTTGCTCTGATGCGGCATTTCGCAGCCCACCGCCAGCACCGGAATGGAGGGAAGCAGAGCCGATGGCGTTGGTGTGGCCGCCGCTACCACCACCGGAAGACTGACGGTAATCTTTGGAGTTGCGTGTATTGGTGTTTCCACTTGCACCGTGTTGCTGATTATAGCGCGTATCTGTAGTAGAGTGAACGTATAACCATTAGAATGAGTTTTTTTCCGGTGTTTCAAACTACAAAACAATTGTTAAGGACAAACATTTTAAACAAAATAAATCTAGAATGAGATTTTTAGTAATATTCTACGATGTGCTGAAAGTTGTGAGAAGTTCTTGTTAGCACATTACTTTGTCCACATACCTCGTTGTTCTCGGAAACCATCTCCATGGTGGTGGTGCGCTGTGGTACCTCCTCCTGTTGAGCTCCTGCCGCCGGAGCCCGAATCCTTCCGCTTGCTTCCAACGCCGATAAATCCACCGGTGTTGCTATTGTTGTTCCCTGTCGTATTACTAGCCGCACCGCTACTGGTAGTACCGTGTGCAACGGTAGCTGCTCCAGTGGTTGATGCTGCTGCTCCTGTTGCAGCTGCCGACGACGAACCCTTGCTATCGGATGCCGATGATGTATTACTGTTCTCTTTCTCCACGCCGCCCGATGAAGCGGAGGAGCCGGCGGTGGTAGTTGTACCCATGGCAGAGGCGGACAGCTTTTCGCTACCGTGATGATTGTGGGACGGTGGTGCGGCAGAGTGCTGCTGTTCCTTGTCCTTGCTTTGTTCAGCCAAATGCTGCGCCACTTGGGCATAGCTCAGCCGTACCTGAGGAGTGGCGGCGGCAACGGTTGTCGCCGTGGCGCTCGTCGAAGTAGTGTCGTGCGGCACCAACGGTGGATGGTTCTGCAGCGAGAAAGTTGGCGGTGGGGGAGGTGGTACCGCCGCCGAGGTGGACGATTTACCGGCAGAGGAGTTGATAGCGTGGGTGGTGGTGTTTGTGGCTGCGGTTGAATTTGCCTTTTTCGACGATACCGCAACTGAGGGAGCAGAAGCGGCGACCGTGGCTGCGGCGGAGGAAGAAGATTTGGTAGTGAAATCAGTCGAGGTCATCGTGGCCGCATTGGCCGTCGTGGGTGGTGGAGCGGAAGCGGCCGCTTCTCCTTTCACTACCGCCGCAGCGTTCTCTAGCGTCGTAGTTGCAGTAGTGGATGTGGCCCTGGTGGTCGTCGCTGCTGACGCGGGCGCCATTTGCAACAACGATACGTCAGTCTTGGTAGATTTATCGGCCGTACTAGTGGCGGTGGCGGTGACGCTGGTGCTAGCAGTTGCCGGAGCAGAACTGTTGGCGACCGAAGGTGTCGTAGCGGAGGAGGACGTGGAGGCAGTTTGACTGCCACCACTTAATGAGGCATTTGTGCTGCCTTTTATCACAGGTAGATGATTATTCTGCTGCTGATTACTATTTCCAGATGCACCAGATGCGCCATTATTCGTTGGACCGGATTCGTTATTAGATGATTTCGCCTCCACCGTCACATTCTTGTTGCCCAGGCTAAGCTCGCTGCTGCTACTGCTGCTGCTACTGTTGGCGGAAACGACCGGCACGGTAGCAGTACCGGCCACAATTGCCGCCACTGTGGCAGCACCCGGTGGCCGTACACCCTTGGCCGTACCCTTGACAACGTCTGCTAACCGATGGTTTTCGCCCCAAGCCGACACGACGGGTGGTGGGGCCGTGCCGGCAGTCGATACCGCACCGGATACGGCGGAACCCCCACCGGATGTAGCATTGTTGGTAGACGAGAGAGTCCCCCCTTCGGCTGACCCATCGCTCCGGTGAACGATGGCAGATGAGGAACTACTGCTGGCACTGGAACCGGAAGCATTAGCTACTGCTGCACCACCACCAACCGGATGATGCTGCTGTGCTGTTTGGCCGTATGTTGCGGAGGAAGCATTACCACCACCGCCGCCACCACCTTTGGAGCTGGAACGCCCCGCACTAGCATGGTTGTTTCCGGTGGAGCCCGCAGTCGTCCCGGTAGAAATTATGTTTCGTCCCTCGTGGCCCGGAAGGGGCGGAAATGCCGCTGGTTCGAGATCGAACTGAACACTCGTACTGCTGGTGCTGCTGCTGCTGGTGGCGTTAGTGGCGCTGTTGGAGCTGGCGGACGCACTGCCATTGCTGTTTGCGCTACTACCTCCTCCACCAACGGTCGACGATCCTGCCGTAGCAACTATCGTCTGTTGTTGTTGTTGTTGTGGATGATGGTGGTGGTGATGCTGCTGCTGCTGCTGCTGGTAATGATGATGATGATGCGATCCAGAGCCCTGGGATTGTTGCTGCTGTGTGTGCATTTGATGTGAAGATTGCTGCAACACATGGTGTTGCTGCTGATGCTGCTGGGACTGGGACTGTCCCGCTGCTCCCTGCTGGTTATGATGGCCATGAGGATTGGTACTGTTGCTGTGTTGTGTCTGTGTTTGGTGATTGTTCGTTCCAGCAGAGGATGACGAATGGTGCGATTGCTGCTGTTGCTGCTGCTGCGATTGTTGATGATGGCCTAGGTGAGGTTGCTGACTCATTGGATGCGTATGATACTGCTGCTGCTGTGGATGGTGCATCATATCCTGTAGCTGCTGCTTATTATGACCACCGGCACCATGCTGCTGAAAGGAAGAACTCGAATCGAGCAAACCACCAGCGGGTGCTGCTGTCGCTCCCGCCGCATTTCGACCTTGATGGTGCGTTGCATGCCCTTGCGAGTGGTATCCGCCACCGCCGCCACCACCACCGTGATGATCCGAAGCGATTAAACCACCGGCGTATCCATTATTATCACCACCGCGCCCACGGTCCCCGCGGCCCTGGTATTTACCGCCGCCACTTCCTCCCCCACCAGTGGAAGGCGTCAATTGGTTGAGACTAGTTGTATGCATGATAACCTTATTGCTACTGGTATTATTCACATTGGCTACACCGTTGTTGCTGCTACCATTATTATTGTTACTGCTATTGCCGCTATAGATCGTACCGTGCCGCATGTTACCGTACATGCCGCCGCTGGCAGCGTTTGCTACACCACCATCCATTGGCATCATCATCTCGTCCTTTCGTCGGCGAGGATTCCGTCGCGGCTGATTCGGTACCCAGGTTTGCTGCTGAGAGGCATCCATCGACATGATGGTTGCGTTCGAAGCGCTGGTGTTGGAGTTTTTGCGTCCCCCACCACCACCTGCGCCACCTGTTGTATAGGTAGGCACTACCAGCACCGTGTTGGCACCGACGGATGCACCACCTTCGTCCTCGTACACATGCTGCTGCTGTTGCATACTCTGCCGCTGCATATCCGTCCGCACAACCAGCTCCATCGCTCCCCCATCCGATTGTTGTTGTTGCTGCTGCTGTTGGCCACTGTAAAGTTGCTGCTGCTGCTGATGTTGCAGCGGTGCTGCAGTAACGTAATGCGTGTACTGTGGAAGGAACACCATCCCGGTACCAGTTCCTGCAGTAGTTCCCGTCGAAGACGGTTTACCACCGAGCAGTCCGGCACTTTTGCCAGCACCCGCACTTGCTTGATAGGTGGTGGCTACCTGCGACTGAACGCCGGTAGCAGAGGCAACAGCACCACCTGCACTACCGGCGCTTTGCGTCTGGTAGCCGGACTGTTGCCGATGCATACCGGTTGAACCGGTGACACCGCTGTTCGTTGTAACCGACTGACTATCGTTATTGGCAAGGCCACCGTGCTGCTGCTGCGATTGGCGTTTGTTGCGAGGATTTTGCCGGTGGCCACCACCACCACCACCCGGCACTCCACCGTACCGTCCGTTCTGCTGTTTGCCACCGCCGCCCGCACCACCACCTGCGCCCGCTGCAGTACCTCCACCGCCACCGCCGGCCGGATAAACTGTCACCGGCTGCATTCCATTAGTCATGTACGGGCTCATGTCAAAATAATTGCCTTGAGCTGGCTGCCACGATGGCACAAATCCGCCGTACAATGGCTGCTGCTGGAATGGCTGCAAAAGAGTGTGTAAGGGAAGAGTACGCATAAGTCAACCATTAAGTAGCTAATATGGTTAATAACGTATGTGTGTTGGCAAATTACGATACTCACAAACATGTGAACTGCAGTGTTGTAGCCTTGCGGCAACGGTGCATTGTGCTGTAGTATGTATCGTTGGCCACCGGGGTACGTTGCTATGGTAGCTGCATTTACAGCCGCCGTTTGTACCTGCTCGTACGTTGCCGTCGATACGCCGGCAGCAGCCGCCGCGGCAGCTGCTGCAGCTGCTGCAGCGGCCGAAGCTGCCGTTGGTTGTATGACACCGCCCACGGCTGCAGCCGCAGCGACAGCCGAACCCGGCGGCGGTGTCGTCCGGAAACCGTTCAGTCCATTTTTCATAGGTACACCGCCTACCGGTGCGATCGGTAATCGGTTCATTGGTTTGGCCTTTATTCGCGCCATGATTGGTTTACCCTAAAACAAAAAAAGCACGATGGATTAATAGGAGCTTGGAAAATGCGAAGAAAAAAACAGCAGCAGCACACTCACCTGGAATTCTTTAACCTCCTCGCGCAAATATCGGAACGCTCGCTGGGCGTCTTCGTCCGATTCGAACGTAATGTACCAAGAGTTGTTGTGGGCAAATTCACAAGAAATGAAGCGCGGACAGTTTTCGCCTTGGAAAATGTTCTACGAAAGGAAAAGAAAGCTCGAGTAGGTTAGTTTTGGTTGACCATCATCTCGCCATGCAAGAAGAGCTGACACATTACCTTAACCTCCTCGACCGGCGTGTTGTCCGATATTTCGCGCAATATCACGATGCACCGTTTGTGGTTCGGGCGCACCTTTAGGCCTTCCTCGTCCACCTGCACGTTCGGGGACTCACGCAGCACCTCCGTTATCAGTTTGATGTCCTTGGTAAGCTTCTTCACTTGATTGAAGTTCGCAATGGTCCAGATTGGCACGTACTGATCGTTGTCCATTTGTGTAAGGAGATATGTGTCGTTCGCAAGGTTTTCTCTGCAACGATAATAATGGTGGTGGGTTTGAAAAATTTGACTAAAACGATTGAAAGGCACATGTATTTACTATACATATCTGCCAGATTCTTATCCAATCATTTAGGCACACACACACATACACACACACACACTTACCGCGAAAAATAGTAATCAAGCTGTGTTTGTAGCAGCTGCTTCAGCTGCTCTAAAGGCATCCCGTTGTGTTCGGTACTACTACTACTGCTACTAGTAGGATTGTTGTTATCACTGGAAATGATGTTGCCGCCACCGCCACCGTGCGGAACCGGTGGCACCATTATTCCTCCATCCACCATCATCACCTTTCCGACGTCGGTGACGGCAGCAGCTGCGATGGTTGCTGTGGTAGGAGTGACCGGCGACACACTACTACCGTTGGCCGGTGATTGCACGTTGCTGCTGGCGCCATTGTTGTTGCTGCTGCTCGGCGGATGGCTACTGACGAGGGCAGAAGTGCTATAACTATTATTACTAGTGTTGGCCGAGGCTATTGCAGCATTGGTAACGGGCGCCGTCGTCGTAGCAGCATTGCCAGCGGCCGGCGTGGTTCCATCTGCGTAGTACTCCTGTGGGGTGCTGTTTGTGACAGCCGGCGGTGCTTCGTTCGTAGCAGCAGTGGTTCCGTTCAGCGCACTGTAGTCCACCGGAGCTGCTGTTTGCTGGGAAACGATCGTCATACTGGACATTCCGCTGGTTATGATTGTGCTTGCTGTCGGTGTGTTGGCTGTGACAATGGCTGCTCCCACACCGGGAACAGGATAAATCGCTGTCGAAGCGTTTGCGGACAGTAAGCCTGTTGTGTTGTCGACACCATTCATCAGCACGTAGCCTGTGTTGGTTGAAAAAGAGATGAAAAAGAAAATTGATTAAAAATCAGTAGAATGAAGGCAAGTATGAAGGCAAAGGGAAAAATGGTTCAGTAAAGTTGGTTAGTATTGCTCACATCCATCTATCAGGTGAAAGATGGGGCTACATTTTAAATCCAATAACACTCATTTTTGTTCGAACGCTTTCTTTCTCCACCGTGCTTCGCAATCTAAAACGATTATCGTCGAGTTGAACGAGATGGAGAATGAAAAAAAGTTCGTACGGCTCTGCGTTTCAATCATTGAATTTTGTGCCTTCAATTTCCCCGGTAATTGATTCTCGTTTTCAATTCTAAAGCATTAAAAATGGACTTCAACACGGGTCTTTAAAAAGAAAGAAGAGAAAATTGCTTTTAAGTAAAAATTCCTTAAAACAAGATCTAACATCACTGGCACCTTTGCACGTACGTTTCATTAACCCTATCTTCCATTGCAGAAGAAACAGTAGGAAATAAATTAGGAATAGAAGGGAGATTCCAAGGTGGGTGCAAATTTAGCACAAACGATAATAGATTGCTTCATCCTGTGTACCCATGGTGCAATAATAAAATGCATCCCACACTCACTTCACTATGACACATCATTCAAAGTAGTAACGCGAATAAAAATAAAACTCTCTGTCTCCAGAGTTCGCTGTAAGTGAAACATGTTCATCCTCTCTTAGTAGTAAGGAAAGTCGCACGGTTTAAGCATAAAATTGTAATTTCCAAGATAGGAGTACTCGGGGCAAAATGGGCACCATCAATTTATAGCCAGCCTACGGTTTTCTTATAAATGAATAAAATAAGAATTAAAATGATTTTCCCAAATGATGTTCTGCTGACCGTCTGGAAAATAAGCTTTCATGAATATTTCGACAAAAGGGTAAGAAAATAAAGGATGTTTATCGATACACATGACAGTGGTTATCTGTGATTTCCATAAATCAAATAACACTATTGATTTATTTAAAAGCTTTGTAGTTAAAAGATGACAAACATATGATTGATGTTGTGACCCTCTTTGTTATTTTTTTTTCAGGCCCAACGACTATTTTGAAGATTTATTTGGGTTTATAACGTCAACTATTGGTTTTCATTAATAAAAGCGCTTTTAAAGCACA
>KB693057.1:0-12701 GCA_000349165.1 Anopheles christyi | reverse complement strand
GTTTGCATCATTTTTCGTTTCGCTTGGAAATAGTTTCTCCCCTGTTTGTCACTGCAGCAGTTTCACTTGTTTTCTCTTAATATAAGTACTTGTTTGTTTGTTTGTTTTTTTTTTTTGTTGTGTTTCTTCAGTTATTTTTTCACTCATTTTTATCTTTGCCCAGTTTGCACTGGTCTATATCAATTTCCACTGTTCGGTTTTGTTATACTTCGCTTGCCGACCTTTCCACACGCGTTTGCTCATTCTTTTTCACACATTTTCTTCCGTTTACTCTTGTGTTCTCTTGCTCGCACTATCCGCCCTCTTCGTGTATATAAATTAAAATAAATACATTCTTTCATATATATAATAACACATTTAATTAACTGTTCCATTTGTATGGGTCTGTGTTTTTTTTTTAGTGTGTGTTTGTGTGTGCTTGCTAGTTTTACTCATTCACTCAATTCTCGTCTTCCCCTTTTTAACTTTCCCTTTCATAATATTTCGCTTTCACACTAGATTTTCCTTCTTTGTGTTTGTTGTTTCCATTCATTTCTACGTGATTGATGTTTTTTTTTTCGAGCACACGTTCACTTTAAAAGCCCAGATGATAAACTGTTGCAGTTACTGTTGTTTTTTTTTTTAAATTCAATTTGCGAGTTGCTTCACTGTCATTTTGGTGAATGTTTCTTTTGTGTTAGTTTCTTTGTTAGTTTATTGTTTTGCTTTATCGTAACTTAATGTTTGTTTTTATCGTTTGTGAATGATATTGGTATGGCTTTAGTACGGTTTAGTTTGATCTAGACAGCTCGATCTACTAGAGTACACTGATTTGCTGAAGAGTTTACGGTGTAATATTCCTTTTTCGACCGCAGGACTAAGAATAAGATATTGATGTAACACAAGACATAATAGCTGTCATCCGCCAGATGAAGATGGTTGCATGGCCACCCAACCCAACACACTAACACTCATTTTAAATGATGTCGAAGTACAAAACAATATCACCAAGAGTTAGGTTTTGTGTGACTAGAAACGATTTTGACACTCTCGCGTTGTTTGGCATGTGTCACGCTGTGCTTAACACTTTACAATGACAGAAGTTTGAGAATGCTTTGGACGAATGTTTATTCCGAACACAACAACATCATGAAAAGCTACGAACAATAGTTGGATGTTAGCGAACGGTTGAGAAACGTTAATTCACTAGCATCTTGCATATTCATTAGCTTTAATCGTGAGAACCAACGGTATGATCCAGTGTTCCGTACGATGCAGAATGGTAACATTAACTTTGAAGCGAAATCTTCTTTTAAATTAAAACAGCCTTTAAAGCAGGTTCTGTTTAATAGGGAGACTCCTGTGGAAGGTTACAGAACTTACAAAAAAAAACACACACACACACACATAACCAGCAAACGTAACCACAACAACTTAAATGAACTCACTAAATGTGCTTTGAGTCCGTGTTGCATTTAGGACAATTTGCTGCTTGTGTTGCTTTTCCCCTTATCTGCCCATAAGATTGGCGTTAACAGAAAAATAATGTTCCTAGTTGCTTTTACTGGTGACTGTTTGGATTGTTTGAATGTATGCTGCTTTTAAGATAGATCTATATAAGGGGTTTGGATTGTTTCTAATGCACGTCTATGCTATTGAACCATTGCGCGTTTAGATTAGTATGTGTGTTTCACTGGTTTGACTTTTGTTTAAATATAATTAATCGTTTTACTGATTGTTTGCTATTAAGAATGCTGTCTTCTGTCCGTCGTGATCTGTTCGTTGGCAAGTAAATAATGCATTTCCGTTCATTCTAACTTTACGCTTTGTTTTCCGCTAATCTTCTTATATAGGTTTTTTCTTGCACTACTACCTTCATGGCAACTGATAATACGGCAACACAGTAGTTTACCCACTTACACCACCTTGAAACAGCACCACACTTCGGAGTTCGGAGTTGCCTTTGTATTTTATATTATTAGTATTAGTATTTTTGGTTATCGATCACACATTTCTAAGAAGCAGTAACTGAATTCTGATTTTCATCACACAACAACAGCTTTGGCGCAAATTTTGTTTGGTTTCTCGTTATTGCAGAGCATAAGTGTGGGTGTGTCATTTTTCCTCCTTCTTTTTCGCTACATAGAAGACTTCTGGCATTCTACACGCGCTTCAATCTTTTCATATTGAATATAGCTTTCTGTAGGTTTTTTTTTCTTTTTCAGCATAAATTGGGTGGTCCTGTTTGTAGCTTTTTATTGCTGTTGTTTTATATTCCTTTCTTGCGTTTGTTCTTACTAAGCTTTGCGCCTCCACTAGAAACATTTCAACAAAACGGCTTTTTAACCATGTGCATCCCATTTACACACATTAACTTGCATGCATTCGTTCCATTTTCATGCATTTTATTGTTCAAACACGATTCGATCTTCTTCACTCATTATTCACACTCATTCTGTGATTCTGATTCATAGCCGTCATTTCTTCCATTTGTCTTCTGTTTTTAACACTCTCTTATAGTTAACATTCTGCTTACTTGTATTTGTGTATGTTGCTCTACTCATTTCATTACTCTTTCAGCTGACGGATCGTTTGTGATAGCTTCTGACTTTTTCCGCAGCAAATTTGAACGCTATTACACAGTTATCACAAGCTGTTGTGATACTTTAATTCCTATGACGTTCGGTTTTTATTTCTTTTCACCTTTCGAACAGTTTGTTGGTCCTGCCTGTAGTTTTTTCCTCTTTTCTTCTTCTTCTTTCTCTTCTCCTTCTTTTTCTGAACGATAGAGATAACGAGCCTGTCCACACACGATTGATTGTGTTCAGATCAGCAACTAAGATATTTATGTTGTTGCAAACTGCAACTATACGAACATGATTACGTTTTCAAACGTACCATTATCATTAACATTCTCACCCCCCTTGGCTTGATGTTTAAACCTTCCTACACTAACACACCTTGTGAGTTATAACGATTTACTTGCTTCCTCGTAAAGTAACACGTTACGAATAGAATCAGGGAGGGTAAGGTTGAGGGAAGTAGTACGTATTCCTTAATATGTTTCGTTCTAAATAAATGTCTCATTCATATGCATTGTCACGCTTCCGCTCTTAATGATTAACTTGTTTTGCTTGTGTTTTGTCTTTCTAGAGTCGCTTCTATTAGTCGTTTGCTGCCACCGTAGTGGATTTCGTTTTAATACCTCACAACTCACCACTCGCTAAGGTCGTGTGAGATTAGTAGTATGTTAGCGTGTGAAGTTGTGTGTGAACTAGTTGATTTTTGGTAGCCGATCTCAGATCAGCACTGATCACATTATACCCTCTCTAAAAGTATATGTTTTAACTTCTGGTATGATTGGGTATTTGCTTTACTGTCCACCTCTTACGATCAGCTGTTGGTTGAACTACTACGAGAGTCGGATTTATAGTTATGTATGTATACGCACGATTTTACTTTCCGTACGCTGAAGCATTGCATGTGTGCCGGTTTGCTCTCTTTCCTTCTTCGTCTTATCGAAGCGATTTAGTCGCCTTGGCATTGCTGTAGCTGCTGCTGTGTTGTGGTCGTGGTGTAAATTGTCGAGATGCTAGTACGATAAGGAATGGTTTAAGTGACAATCAAGCATGTATGCCATGCATTTGATTTATCAGTATTACACTTACCCGGCATTACCATATTCATCGTCGGATAGACACCAGCAATTGGACGTATTTCATTAGGAGGCGATCGGCGACTTTGCGGCAATGCTAGCGAAGGCTAAATTGGGCAGAAAGGCGTTTAGGCATTAGTACTGGCAATCATGTAGTACTGTTTAACTACACTTACATAGTACGCCTGTCCGATTTTGACGTAAGACATTCCGGTCGCAGCATTGATAGGGATCAGCTGCTGATGGTACGGTTCGACGGCAGCCGCAGCAGCAGCAGCGGCAACCGCTGAATTGTGCATTACAGCGGCAGGCATCGCGTGCGGATGTCCCGCCGAGTGGCCACCTCCATTTCCGCCCGATCCGGAACCACCACCGTTGCTTCCCACGCTGCCACCTCGTTGCGATGGGCCATTACCCGAATAGTACGATTGACCGGAATGGAGCGGCTGCCCCCCAGCCGGTCCGATTGATTGGCCACCACCTGCGTGGTAGTAATGTGTTGCTCCTCCACCGACGCTCGGGCCCCCGTGCGCTTGATGTGGAACGCCGGGAGGCATCGACTGGTTGCCACCGTGATGGGGATGATGCTGTGCGTGCGGATGCCCCGGATGGTGATGATGCATGCCACCGTGCTGGGAAGGTTGTCCACCGGCCGACACCACCGGATGACCGCTCGCGTGATGGTGAGACGTCGGTGTCGAGGGATGATTGCTACCACCGTGACCAGCGTGATGGTGTGCGTGATGTGGCGGTACCATGGGATGATGCGATTGGGACGCACCGTGCTCGTGCACGGAAGAAGACGTAATACTGTTCGGTGAGCCGTTGCTTTCGTTCGAGTTCGTGCTGGGCGTGTTGCGGTTGTTCACTCCACTGTAGGTGTTGTTGTTGTAGCTACGCTTTAGGTCTAGGTTCGGCGGTTTCGAGGAGCGATTGAGGCGCGTTTTATCACCCGCCATTCCCGTGTTCGGCGCAGTCGCACCAGGAACGACCATGCTCGGTAGCGTCGGTATCAGTGGGGGTTTGTTGGAGGAGTTGCTGTTTGTGTTACCAACGACATTCGGCGGAGCGGAACCCTCATGGCGATTCATTTTGCCCGACGGTGGCGGACCTAAGATTAGCGGACCATTTTGGTTATTGTTCCCTGTATTGTTCTGTGCGTAGCCTCCCTTCATACCGCCTCCCTGTGGTTGATAACTGCCTCCACCACCGGTACTGTTTGGTGTCATCTGCCGTCCGCCATTGGCCGAAGCGTTGTAGCTGAAGTAGCTGCCACCTACAGGACCTCCATTTGAACCGGACGCTGGTTGTCTCGGTTTGCCCTGGTAGCCACCATTGCCCGGTTTGCGTTCCTCTGATGACGCATAATGGTGATGTCCACCGTACCCTCCGCCACCGGAAACATTCGGCATGATTGGAGGCGTCGGAAAGAGCGGCATACCTTTCGGGGTCGCACCAGGGACTCCACCGTGATGAGGTGGCATGGACATAGGCAGGGAGAGCGGTGTGCTAGGCGTTGACTGGGGTGTGGGTGCGTTAGTGGCACTGTTGTTGCTATGATTGCCACCGCTATGACTGCTGTTGCTACTGCTGCTACTGGCACTACTGTTACCGCCTCCTCCATTCGACGGTCCGTTCGCACTGGAATAGTGTCCGCTACCTCCGTGCTGCTGCTGGTGATGATGGTGATAGTGTGGGTGATGCTGCCCACTGCTACCGGATAGCGCAGACGCGTCAGCATGCGGGCCAGCAGCGGAAGTAGCGGGATGGTGAGTGCTAGGATGGTGCTGCGCGACACCGGCTTGCGGATGCGGATGGAATGATGCGGCTGTGGGTACCAGTGTGCCGGCAGTGGCCGCAGCCGGATGGGGATGGGTCGCCATCGGGCTGGCGAATGGAAGCATGTTGGAGTACAGTGGCTGCGGGAAGGCAGCGTACATCGGGGCACCAGTAGCCGCCGAGGACGCGTCGGGCAGTGGTACGGGAATATTGGTGGCGAACGGTGATATCGGTACCGGCGTTACCGAGGCACTGTGCGTGGCGCCGCTCTGCGACTGGCCGTGCCCACTGTTTGGAGGTGTCGTGTTGCGCTTGCCCGACATCGGTGCACCGGGCGTACCGGATTGACCGGTGCCGGGGTTGGTCGTCGGTACGTTGGCCGTGGTCGTGATGATTCCACCGTTGGTAGGTGTTTGCGGTATCGGAGGCGGCATTAGAATGGACGCACCACCAACCGTAGATGGGACGGGCGTCTGAGGAACGTAGTAAGTGATTGGTTGATTCCAGTAGTTTTGATACGTAGCACCTGCAAAAGAAGAGCAAAGAAGCAGGTTAACGTTGTTTTAATTGAAAAATTCTGTAATAAAACGCTTTGTTCGATCTTGATTGTTATTACCATTGAACGGATAGCCTATACCGATCGGATAGCTAATGGGATACTGTGAAAGCTGCCCTGCTGCGGCCGCGGCGGCAGCTTGTGCCGCTGGGAACTGATCAGACGAGTACATGACCGGATTCTGGTACAGTGGCGCTCCAGTGTAGGCTGCAGCAGCTGCTGCTGCTGCGGCTGCCGCACTCTGAGTGTACGCGATCGGATGCAGTACTGTCGATGCCGCACCGGCCGGTGCGGAATAGATCGAAGCGCCCGGCGTAGAACAGAGGCTTGCTTCGCGTTGCTGCTGCGGATCGTACACTGGAACAAAGTATCCACCGGACATCTCGGTCGGATCCATTGCCGTGGGATATGTGTAGACCAGCGAAGATGGCACGGCATAGATGGCACCGTCCGGCTGAAACAATGACACAAAAAAACAACAGTGTTAAGCGAAAGTCACAGAAAACAAACCAGTGCTCTCCGTTTTACATACCGCAGTCTGATATGTCGTCGTTGACAGGCTCGGTGTGCCAGTAGCATATACGGTAGCACCCGGATGACCACTACCTCCACCGTCGTACGTAACGGTGTACGCACTCACACCCGCTCCCCCACCATTTGGGGTAGTAGTGGCACTAGTGTAACTAGTTAGCGGTACCACCGTTTGGACCACGTTGGCTACCTTCACCATGTCGTTCTTTTTTGCCACCTCCTCCTGCCCGCCGTCTGTTGGCGTTTCGCTACGATCATCGTCGTCATCGGCGGCGTCTAGCGTGCTGCTACTACTGACAGGATCGTGTACGTGCAACAATTGTACAGCAGCACCCAGAGCCGGATTGTTGTGCTCGGGTTTGTCCATCGCGCCAAGTGTGTCGTCCAGATCGTCTGGCTCGTCACCGGTCGTCTCCGCTACCTCATCGATCAGTGATCGATCGTCATCCAGCAGTGCACTGTTGGCAGTATGCACGAGATTTCCACTGTCATTCTGATTAGTACCGTATTGAATCTGTGGAAAAAACGGAAGTCCCATAAATTGTATATTCACAACAAGGTCTCACAATTGGTTTGGCCTTTGGTGTACTTACTTCGTTCATATCGATTGGCTGCAATTCGCTGGCCTGCAGCATAGGGCTAGTGGCTTGATGTTTCTGTAACTTCAGAGCGCCAAGCTCATTTGTAGTTTGTGTGATTTCTTCGCAGATGCTTGAGTTTTCTGCAAAATATAGATAAACAACATTTAAAACCATGCCTGCATTAAATAACGCGAGGATACACACCATCCATATCTGGATTATCCTTCACGCTTAGCAACTTTAGGCCGCCAGTGGTGCCACCTGCATCGTAGCATCCGAGCTCATTGACTACCTCCTCCGCAATAGTGGTCGGTGTCGTCGTCGCGGACGTTGCCGTCATCGTCATAATTGTCGTGATGGCACAGGACCCATTATCCCCAATGGTAGGAATCGCCGTCTGTAGCCCACAGTCGACTACCGTCTTGGCTAGCGATGGTCCTTCGACCGAGCTTTCGAGTGAGCTGCTGCTGTTGAGATTGTTCTTACTGTTGAATGATTTCTGCTTCTCAAACTTTCGCTTCGACATTTTGCCGCTTGCCGGCCAGGGCCCACCCGCCGTTGGTGGTAGATTAGACGGATCGAAATGATACAACGAGCTAAAACGAAAGCAAACGTGACATTACCAAACCGAAACCGCACCAACAAATTTCGAAAGGCCAATCTTACCCGTCCTGGTTCACGATTGGCTGGAACGTTTGCGGATCAATCAGTACGCTACCCTTCGGTACGCTTGCCATATCGGTTACGGCCCACATCACGCCGCACGTGGCCGACGGTGACGGAACGCACGGTTCCGGTGTGTGATCGCCGCTGCCGTAGCCGGTTGGGGACGGTGTTACCGAGTCCGAACGGATCGATTGTGTTTTGTAACTGGAAGTAAGGTACGACCTGCGTTTGAAGGCAATCGTTACTCATCGGTCGATCGGGAAGACTACCGGACGGTACCGGGATGGAACGAATATGAATTGTTCTAGAAGTTCTAGCTTGAACCGTCTTTAAAATTACGTTGGCAGTAAAAATCTTCTCTAAGCTATCGACCTATATTTCAAGTTATTCAAAATTAAATCTGCTAGAATATTACATCCATATCGCATCGTTCCATCCTAAGTTGATTACCGGTTAGTGCCTTCCGCAGAACACCATCAAATATCCTTATCACAAACACACTCACCCACTGCTCGACGGAGACAGCCTCCAGGGTGTGTTGGTGCTGGCGTTAGAGTCCTGCTTCGTGAACAGCCGTGCACCGGCACTTTTGGTTGACGTTATCGAATCGCCCCGCAGCAACGATGCATTCTGTGACGATCCGCCATAACCTCCGAAGCTGTGCGATTTGGAAACGCAAGGCCGCTCGTCCGATCGTCCTTCAATTGACTAAAAAAATTGGGAGTAAACGAGAGTGAGAACAAAACAAAAAGAGTAATTGTAGCAACGTGTGACAAGCAAAGTGCAGCTAGAAGGACTCATAATTGGGTTGCGCAAGGTGATGCGGTATGCGGCATCAAGCCGCATATCATCACACGTCCGTACCACTGATTGTACTTTCAGCAAGCGATTGTTCTGCAGTTTCTGCTGGTGCCGGGCAGCAGCATGGACGTCAATCAGCGTCGGACCGACGCCACCGCCACCAGCAACACCAACACCATCGGTCGATATCCACTGCCACTGATCGGACTCGGAATCATGCTGAAAGTCCTCCACCAAGAGGGGTACACGACCGGGGGATGGAGGAAGTTTTGCGGGTAACGGATATAGAAAACAGATAACATGGGAGATTGGTATTGAGGAGGAGTTGATGATTGGAAGCAAAAACCACAGGAATCATAGAAAAAAGAAATGAGAGAGAACGGAGAAAAGGAAACATAAAATACAATACACCCCGTACATTGATTACACAGCACTGTATCATAAGCACACACCCATACATACACGCCCACACATACACACGTACAGAGCACATTCAAAACCCGGACACAATGTGGCCATTCTAAATCATATCTTACCGACGTTCTTACCTCACGATTTTTGAACAGCCTCCGTTTTGACTTATCGTACTCTTCGTCGCGCTCTTCGAAGCTTTTCGCCTTCCGGTCGAGCATGCCCCGATCGGGACAGTGTAGCAAACCACTACCACCCACGCCTCCTCCTCCACCACCTCCTCCTCCTCCGCCACCACCACCAAATCGATGGTACTCGTCGAAGCTGTGCGTGTCCCGCTTCAGTATCGACTTGCGCGGCTCCTCCGAGAAGCTGTCCGAGATGAGATTCTTGAACCGTATGTCCGGTATGCGGGTTGCCGGTGTCACCTCCGCTATAACGCACTGCTGCGTCGCGTCCACGTTGTGCTCCATGCCGAAGTACGCGGCGACCCGATGGATCAGCATTCGGTTGTAGGAAGACATGGGCGGAAACTTCATCTGGCTGCGGCTCCGGTCCATCGCCAGCGACAGCAACTCCTTCTCGATCTTCATCAGCATATTGCGATCCTTGAAATTTTTGTTCAGCGTCTCCTTGAAGAACTGCAAAAGATTTACACCGCTCTGGTCGGTGAACGGATCGCACAGGCTGTCGCGCGACATAAACGAAGCCATGCCGCCACCCATACCGCCACAACCTCCGCCACCATCAACGCTTGACGAGGATCCACCGCTTAGATTCTTTAACCGGGCCGCCTTATTACCACCCTTCCCGGAAGCACCGCTGCGTTTCTTGCCACCGCTCGGTGGTGTCGTAGTGGGACCGGTGCCCGCACCACCCCCTCCGCCACTTCTCATAAGGCCATCCGTAGGACTGTCACACTGTATGTAGCGCGTTTCCGTTTCGTGCGAAAACTGTATATTGATCGGACCGTCGGCACTGTTCGAACCATCGTGGCTACTGCTAAAGTTCACCTCCCGTTGATGGTGGTTCTGTTGCTGCTGCTGCTGCTGTTGCTGGTACGGACCGTGGCGACCCTCGCTATCACAATAGTTGCTGCTGCTGTTTGCCGATGACGTTACCGGTGAGTGTTGCTGCCTGTCCGACACCGTCAGATCGCCCACCTGCTCACAAGATACCGCGGCAGAAACGGACACCGGTACGAGATTATGATTGGACGGACTTGAGGCCGCCGGTATTCCACCTGCACGGCCCGTTCCACCCCCGTCCGGTGTATCGCTACCGGGTGATGCGTTCGGTGAAACCGTGCCAGTTGTCACATTCAGCGACGGTGTTGTTGACTGTTTCGTGCTGTTGCTGCTAGTCGCTGCTGAGATCGTTGTGCCTGTTGACGTCGATTTGTCCATTTCGCTCACCGTGCTAGCACCGTTCGCTTTTCCGCCATTGTTTTTCACACTGCCATTGCTTTTCGGATGATGAATGGTACCGTTGCTGCCTGCGTTCGGGTTAAAGGACGTTTTCGGCGGTGTCAGCTTCGGGAAGTCTAAATCCAGCTGACTTTTGCCACTGTTTCGCTGCTGATCCTCACCACCGGCAAACAGTGCGATGTTCGGTGAGCTATTGCCGCTGCCTCCTCCGCCTCCGCCACCCGGCCCGGAACTGTTGTTGTGTTTGGCAAGTGAATCGGCGTCGCTCATCATGGGGGATGTTGCTGGCACGGTTCCTCGCTCGGGCTGACTCTGGGGGCCATTGCTAAGGGCGGTGGTAGCAGTGTTGTTGCTACTGTCGCTGCTGGTCGCAGCCGCGTTACTGGTGGAGGCAGTGGTCGTGCTGATGATGCCACCCGTACTACCGCTGCCGGCGCTACTGATTGGATTGCTGCTGTTGTGCGTATCGGATGGTGATCGCGGCGTCGGTGTTCGGGGCGGAGAGGTTGACTCACGCATTGCGTGACTGCGGGTTAAATGCTTGCCTTTTCCACCAGCAATCTGTAAAACGGAAAAAGAAGATATTGTGCTGTTACTATCCTGTAGCTTGTAGCTTTGTGTTTTTTCTTTCCTTCTTTCATATATATGTTATTGAATTAAAAACAAAAGGATTGAAGTTTGAACAAATAAATCATCACAGGGAAAGCTTTCTCGATAGCCACATTAAACGCTTCCCGCCTATCCAGCTGCAAACGACAATTTAATGGCTGCAAATCTCGTAAACGCCCGTCAACAGAGAGTAAGATTTATCACACTTTTAACCACCCAACTCTACTAGTTTGTCGTCGCACCTTTCCTCACGCAAAAAAAAGCAACATCGGACTCCGTCCACTTTCCCAACACAACCCGAAACGCTCCACCAGCAACCGCCACTTAGCGTGACATCCCGAAGGCAAAATTGAAGGTTAATTAGTAAGTCCTCAACCTAGACCATCCGGACCGACCGACCGCCACCTAATTGCTACGCATTCGTCCCTCCTCTTTCTCTTTCACTCGCTCACTTTTACCTTTTTTGGTCCATGGTTTGGGTGGTTTCACTTTGGTTGGGTCAGGGTAAACCGATCCTGCTACGCCACCCACCCATGTTTTCCTCCCCATATGTTGCTCACACGAAGACGTGCAATATGCTAAATGTTTTGGTTTCAAGGCAAAAAGGAAATCCAAAGCCCTACCCCCAACGCGCTCTCAAAAGCCCACGCACCGCCAAACGAGGGATGTTACCGTTTCCATGTGCTTAATTGTCACTATTATCCAGCGGTTAGCCTCGGCTGTTAGCTCGGGAAAATTGATAATGCAGTGGGCGTGTGTTACATGGGCGAAAGCGGTCGCGGTAATCTTGCTGATGATCTTTGCTTTAGGTTTAATTTTAATTTTCCATACCATTTTAAAACCATTTACTGCATTGGATATTTCGCGAAAATTTAATTAATTTACAATAACACTTAAATCGACAAATTTGTGTTGAGCTACGTTTCACAAAAAAAATTGTTCCATGAAAACACTTTAACAATTACTCACATGCCGTCCACTATCGGTGTCGTCGTTGGCAAATTTATGAGCTACATAGATTATATGCAGGACGACAACACCACCGACGAAAAAGGTATGTTACTGATAACGCCCTCCCAAAACCAATCCTTCGCGGCTTTTCCTTGTGACCCCAACCCTGACAGCTTGGCGACGGACCGGAAGTAACTTTACTATCGGATTAGTTTCCAAATCACTTTTCTCCCACTACTAGGAGAACAGCATTTACATTGATTAGTGTTAAGCTTCCCCCATTCCAGGTGGGGCTAAACCAGACAGCGAGGTTCGAAAAATTATGGCCCACATGGAGCGTGGAAAACGGATTACATAGAACATATTTTACCGCCACCACACTCTTTCTGCGCAGAAAAAGAAACAGGGAGTGGACAACTCCTTAATTCATAGCGGCTGGACAGGGTGGGGTGCTACACTAAATAACCTCTCCCGAAACCGGAACGTGGCAGGAAACAGTGGCGCGAAAGCAAAACTTATCCGATTAACCAACGAGACCTAGCCCACCAAAAAAAAAAAAAAACGCAGGGAAAATGGGAAAGCCCAAACACTATCAGTCAAGCGGAAAGCGGTTCCGGTCCCGGTGCCACCGAAAGCTTCCGGCTTTACTTTCACGATAGATTAACGCTGCAAAGGATAGCACGACCGTGAAAGGTCGATAGCGTGAAACTGTGATTCGAACTTTGCTTCTACGACCACCCGATCCGACCGACCCT
>KB693046.1:0-12694 GCA_000349165.1 Anopheles christyi | reverse complement strand
AAATATTCCAACCATACTTTTAATCCAACCCATAAATCTAAAATTGTATATGTCCATGTGAATTGGATGAAAAAAAAGTAATATTCCTGGTGCAGACTTCAACTTCTATTTTAAATTCCTTCTTCAAACATCACACCGGACACTTCACAACATTGCGTTTTAGTCAAACCGTCAGTTTCGTTTGTTTTGACAGCACCCGCATACAGGGGTTTTGTTTTGATTTCGTGTTTCTGGCGGAAAGTGAGGAAATTGCAGCAATATTTTTACCCCTATTCCCATCAAATATACAAGGTAATGTTTATGCCTACCTTCGTGTGCTTTTAAGTGATCCTTGCAGCTGAACATCTTGAAACACGGCACCCGCATAAACCGTCACCTCGCCAAGGAATTGTACCGGTGCCGTAATGTTTTGTGCTCTCTTCCCGCTCAGACATCGTGCTTCCACTTCGTCCCAATTCAGATGGTTAATAGGTTGGTTCTGCGCAGAGAAGTATGTGCGGTAAAGTCGATATAATGAGGCGTTAAATACACAACCAAATATGCTTACCTTTGTGTTGAGAGGTTTCTGGAACTCGACACTCTCAAAGTGATACCGTCCAGTTAGTACCGTCGGTCGGTGGGGCAACCACACCTCGCCGTACAGTTTCTGCACATTGTGACCGTTGAGATGGATGACGGTTGGATCGTGCTCAAAGTATACGTTACCATGTGTCTCGATACCGACCGGTACACTTCCCCGTTCATTTTCGCCGCTTTCACCCGATGGGGTGAAAAATTCCATCATTTTGGGAAAATTTATGCCGTTCAGTTGGCTTAGAATGTGCAGCTCGCCCTTAGCTTCCAACGTTCCAAGCACATGCACAGTACCAAGTGTTTGCATTTCGGGTGACTGCTTCAGCAAAACATCGCTGCTTACATTAAGCCCCGACACTAAACCACCAACGGTGCACGGTTCGTAGGTAACAATTCCTTGTTCTGGCAGAAGAAGAAAAAAAAACGAAAATCAAATAAAAACCTTTAAGCACTAGAGCTGCTGGCTAGGTGGCTTAACTTACGAAATACTGCGTGCTCGATGTATTCCTCTCGGTCGGTGCGATAAGCATTCTCAACCAGTTGCTCCATCGTAACGTTGTTCAGCTTGCCGGTAAAATACAAATGTTCCGCTACCAGTTGATCGATCGATTGCGCAGCTGTAAAGGTTTGATTTCCGCTGTACATTAGCCAAGCACGGCAGAATGCATCCTTCGGTATGCCGTTGATGGAACCTTCGAACAGCAGATGATTCACCGTAATGTCGCTCTGGAAGTTGTACGGTTCATGCTTGATGATGGTTCGATTATCGCCGGCAGCGATAATGTGCTTCAAATTTTCTACCGGGATTGCATTCAGCGTAGCATCGTTGTGCAAAATCAGCTGACCGATCGTTAGGTTCCGGAAGCTCTTTACACCCTCTACGCTCGGTACGCTTGTTTCATCGCCGTCGAGCGTGAGCGTATCCTCCAGCAGATACTCCAAATCGTACCCATAAATCGTCGACTGTCGATCAGCATGCAGCTCCTGTGCAATGATCGCGTTGCTCACATACAGCGAACAATTTTCAAACCGTACCGATGCACTTACATTCTGCGGAACATCTAACCGTAGCAACCGATCGAGACGCTTCGATTCGAAGAGAACGCTTTTGCTATTAACGATCGGTGCAATAACCGTATCAAAATGGATCGTTCCTTCGATCTTTTGGTCCGGGCCGGTACGTCGCAAGATTGTGCGATTTAGCAGATTCAGATCGACTTTGTTGATTTCATTCGCATCGGCAACACCGTCGACCTTTAGCTCCGTCACGAAAGTCTTCCGCCCGGTGAGATACTGAACCTCACCGTCCGCCTGCGGTACTAGGTCGTTTACATTTAATTCGTTAATCTTATCGGCCCGCAGATGCTCCACGAACACGGGCTGTAGAAACTTGAGCACCTGACTGGGCGGCGGTGCCGCGTTTACGTGCAAACCGTGAGTGGCCACACGGTGAAGATTTTGAAGGCCACCACCGGGGCTTAAAATGTTATGCGCCCAAAGTCCACCAGTAAATGTGACATTTCCGTGGATCGTATAATCGCCGTCCAGCACAAGATCGTCGTCGATCGTCATGATGGGGTTCATTTTACTTAAACTTTCTCCATTGATTTTGCCCTGTAGCTCGATCGGGTTCAGTAGTGTAACGTAGTCGAACGTTTTCGTTCCAGTGATGGGTTGAATTTCGTCGGAATGCAGATGTAGTACCTGTAGCTTTCCCTCCATAACGGGGATGTGGTTGAGGCGATCCTGAAGGTACAGATGTTCTACCACCATCGGCTGGACAAACTGCAGATCCTGCAGGATTCGCTGTTGTCCTGTAGTACGGGCAACGTTTTCTAGCTCCACTTCGGAGAGTTTCGAGTCACTAACGACTATATTGTGTGCCATTATCTGATCGACGACAAGCTTACCGCTGAAGTGTTGTTCTGCAGCCTGGTCGAGCAATACGTGCTCGGTAAGAACCCGAGGATCGATATCGTTCAGCAAACCAGTGAGTTTTAGGTCGTCTGCATCAATGGTTTCGAAATCGCTCCCATACTCATGTGGCATTGCGCCACGTGATTTGGCCAGCAACGTGCGGGATTGTTCCATCATCCGCTGCACGGCAACGGCATCGGTCGAGTTTAACCGTTTGCTCGTCAGCCGGTTTACGCTGAGATCCTTCACCATCAAGTTTTTGGCGCTAAATATTTGATTCACATTCGGCAGCAGCACATTGCCTGGGTGGAAGAACACACCATCGATCAGTTTGTTCACGAACAGATTGCCTCCGACGACGACTTTCTTGGCCGTTAGGGACAGGCCCTTCCATTTCGCGGGTGGATCATCTACCAGCAGCAAACTTTCAGCTGCGTGCCCATTGAAGAATTGCACATTAGCGATACGATCCACTATTAAGCGATCGACCGTAATTATGTCGTCTTCGATTACATCCCCTCTCGGTTTTTCCGTGTGACGCGTCTTATGTGCCGCATTGTTCAACACCTTCACATCCAGCTGTTTCATTTGTCCGGCCGGTGCTATCAACTCCGAAACGGCTAGATCACCGTTCCACCGTACCGTGTCGTTTGTGAGCACACTGCCGTGAATGGTTTGTTCGACCAGATCCATCTTTTCCTTTACCCGCTGTACATACTCGTTAACCTCAATCACGTAAGACAGCATGGCATCGTCCACCAACAGGTGCTTTGTGTGGATGGCTTTAGCCTTTACCGAACCTACCGCCGAATCCTGCAGCACCAAATCTTTCTCGACAATGCGCGCACCATCCGGTGAATTGTCCGGCAGTCCAACCAGCTTGTTGTACAGTTCCTCCAGATTCACCTGCGCTATCTGCTCGTGCATTCGCTCGCACCATTCGATAAAGTGTGCGTACACGCGGCGCAAATCGTTCTGCACGCCGTACTGTGGGGTGAACAGATTAATCGACTTGCCAAACAGATTGCTGTTGGCAATAACGATGACGCTCGCATTTACAATGTGCCGATAGACGCGCATGTGTGACACGCCGGCAGCAAACGCTTCCCCGGTGTAATCGATACGCGATGGTGCAAACTTCCAACCATCGTACTCGTAAATCAGTAGCGGCTGATCGTGGCAGAGCACGAGCAAAAGAAACTCTCCATTTTCGTGCTGAAAAGCGTGGTTTTGAGATGAATGGTTTGGCAAATTTTAAAATATCACTATTCTCCCACTGTAATACTTACCACGACCGGTAGGAACATTTTCACGCCCGTAAGCTCCAGATTTTGAAACGGCACAAAGTATCCATCTACAAACTTGTACACGATCGAGTTCTGATCGACATGGCGCGATTTAAATCCGTTCGGTTGGGGATTACCTTCCTTACCACCCTCGGCATCATCGAGCGAGTTTCCAGTAATGAGAAAATGTTCCCTGCGCTCGCGTGCCTCAAAGAAAAAGTACGCTATGTGCGACACGGAGTAAATGTAGATGCGCTGATGTAGTACCATCTTTTGCGTGTCCGGATTCAGTACGAATATGTCCGAAAACGTATCCTTGCCCTGCACCGGCGTCATCTGGTTTGCCACTGCAACGAACATTTGCTGCTCGATCGAAAATGCTTCGATGTGAACGGAATTGTAGCAGGGCATTTGATCGATCACGTCGAAGTAGTAGCCCGCCCACCGGTACAGCGGACAGACATTGGCCTTGCCATCGTCCAGGTTGAGGTACGTGTGCGTTAGATAGACGTGCTTTCCGTGCACCCATAGATGTACCGTGTTTTGGTTTGATTGGCCAAACGTTTGCACAATTTCCGTACGGCCATCCTCGTGGATTTGAAAGACGGGCGATCCTTCCGCGAACACGTTCAGCTCTTGATCGTGGTAGTTAACCACCGCCACAAATCCAAGGTGCGCAATCGATACGCAGTCAAAGTGTCGGGCGGTAACTGTTTGATGTTCGAGGTATTTTTCAAACTTACCCTTCACCTAGGAAGAAAAACGAATATAACAATTGATAGGATGCAATTTTAAATTTTCATTTGTGTGTGAACTTGTTTGAAAAGGTACAAACCCTGCGATAAAACGACACCGCGGTGGCGTTCATCGTTCGGTTGCTGGTTTCGCTCTGATGCAGGGCCGCAGCAAAGATTGATTTGCCAACACGAAGCAAGCAAATGTCGACCGGAAAGTTAACTGGCACGTGGCCCCGCTCACGGAATCCCTTTAGATAAAGCTGACGCGCTAGAAGAGTTGAAAAAAAAAAACCGGGAACCATTTCAATACCATCACCATGTCATCTTTTAACTTAATATTCTATGACGCCAGACTTTCATCTTTCAAAACTTCACAGACAATCCCATTGCCATGAACGAAAGTGATGATCAAACGATACAAAACGCCATCCAGAAGAAAGCGCTACAAAAGCAGCTCGATGAGTTTCAAATGCTTTCGGCAATTTACTGCAACCCGGGCGAGCTACAGGTGGACGATTATAGCTGCATTGACAATCTGAACAGTTATATCAACGGGGAAACCGATCGATTAAATACGAAGCTAGACTATCGCTTTGAACTGCCCCTGCTGCCAGATCAAAAAGTACAAATTCTGGTCGAACTACCTCATCTGTATCCGGCACTGGAAATGCCGCGCATCGTGATCCGCTCGGCTGTGATACCACGTGAGCAGGAACGCCGCCTAACCGACAGGATCGTGCAGTACATTGAGGAGGAGGTAGTGGAGCGAGATGAAGCATACGTCTATCAGGTCGTTTGCTGGATACAGGATAACTTTACCGCACTTAAAGCATCGACTGGTGAGAAGAAGGAACAGATAGCTACCTCCTGCCAACGCGCTACTGCCGGGAACGTCCCGATCGTATTCGAAAGGCTATGGATATACTCGCATCATCTTAAAAGTAAAATGAAAAGGCAAACCATCATTAAAACCGCACGCGATCTCAAGCTGACCGGATTTTCGCGCCCCGGCAAACCGGCCATTATCTGCGTGGAGGGACACCAGGCCGACACGCAAGAGTTTTGGCGCACGATCAAACCGCTCAAGTGGCAGAAGATACAGATCAAGTTTAACGAGACGAAGGAGACGGTTGATGGTAGTGAAAACGAAATGGCGGATTTGCGCCACTTTGCGGCTGGCTTTCGCGAGGAACTGTTCTGCGAGATGGATGAAGATTCGGATACCGAGGATCAACCGATGAGCATGAGTCTGTTCATGAAGTTTCTCGAGAAGCACAACTGTGGCTACATTAAGAAGGAACTGTTCGGCTTTCAGAATGCGATTGATACTTCAACCAGCTAGCATTGTAATATTGTTACCAATCGGTGTGATGCAATAAACTTTTCGTTGCCCCTAAGGTTGTTGACCTAAACGGACCTAAAACTCTTTGCGTATACCTTGTGCAGTGTCCGCTTCGATGGCCGCATCGGCATCGTCAGCATCGCGACGTACTCTCTTGCCAGTTGGCTCGGTCCGCTGTGCTCTATCACCAAGAAAGCTATCTATTCTTTGTGCTAAGAGCTCCTCTACCTGATCGCGTTGATCAACAATGCGGTCCGCATAGTCTTGCATTAAATTTTGACGATACACTTGTTTCAGTAGTTGAAATTCACTTGCTGCAGAATCATCACGCACGTTAGGGATACTGTTTTCATCACAATACACGCTGTGTGTTTTAAAAGCTAACAGTAGACAAACCGATGGCAAGAACCACTTCCAACGTGCCATCGTATTGCACTGGACCTGGATATTCGTTTTCAAAGTCCAGAAAACACCTCTGATCTCCAGCGGTTACTGTACGCAACTGGTAAGCCGTCGAGGGATAAGCCTCAATAACAGATCACTGCTAGATTTGAGATCTCTCTAACTCTCTCTAAAAGAAAGGACTCTCTTGAACACAAAAAAACGAGTAAGATAATAATAATGAAAAATAAAGTTACTACAACGAACTATTAAACTCAAGGCTAGAAAAAGGTAAATACGATCATAACAATGTATGATTTTTTTTATGCGTAGAGTATATATTGTTAAGCCCGAAAGCCATATTGCTCTTGTTCTAAATACACACGACACCATTGGACAACTGATACGCCTATGCATTTATGCAATACTACATTGATATTGATCTGCATAATTTGCATGTTTATACATAGTTTGCAGATTTTTTTATTAATTTATGTATTTTTAATTAATAAGTTAAAGCATTTGCTTTTTTTTTGATAAATTAATTACTGGACAACATGTTCTCGATTCCATTTCCGGATATCCGGACCAAATCCTTGCTCATAGAGGTAAGCATATTAAATAAATTAAATCAATGAGATAAAGTTTAAATAAAACTCGAATAGTCTTACTTTGTAAATTTGATCATAAATTTTCTGTTGTACTTGCATTATAAGAATCTCAAGGATAAAAAGTAAGGTTACATCGATTTACATCAAACGGAGATTATGGAATTTTTGAAACACGAGATTAATCGATTTCAGCATGGAAAGTACAGGTAAATCTCTAAGCAAAAGTATACCATATCTATGCGAAAAAGCATTTAATTGATGAATAGAAGACAAGACGGGAATGTATGAACAAAATGATTTAATGAATAACATTGAAACAAACAAATCTTGTAAATTGGGTTATATTATACAAGACACTAAAATGAAATGAAACGAAGACAATTATAGAGAATAGGTAATAAAGTGCCATCCATCAATTACGTAACGCTCACAGGGGGGGGGGGGAGGGGAAGGGTGTTGGTTGGGAGGGGAAGGCGTTCGCTTAAGCATTACGATTTTTTACGTAGGGGTTAAATAACTAGAGGAAAATGGGTAATAAGTGAAATAAACAATGTAAAAGACTTCGATGCAAACTAACAACCAAGGAAACCAAGGAGGAAAACATTGAGACTTTTAATCGATCGTTAGCATAAGAATTGCTAACAATATGCTAAAAACTGGCTAATTAACCTTCATTCTAAAAAATAAAAAAAACTGAAAATATGTTAAATATCTGCTAAAAAATAAAGAAAATAGATAAAAGCCAGAGAGATTTTTTTTTTCATTATATAGTGCACGTGGTCACGCCATCTTGCCGTCTCAGTTTAGATCTTCCACTCTTTAAATGACCATAAGGATGGCATAAAAGGACTTTATTGGCTGTTTTGGCTTTGTGGTATTCGAATTCCAATGTCATGGATAACACGACATAGTTTGGCAAGCAGGCGGATGGCCCTTCTAGGCCTAAGTTAAATGGGAGACTTGCAACTTCATCCATCTGGCGCCGACTGCTGGTGGCAGCCAAAAGATCCTAAGAGTATTCCATACATCTTCACCTGGTACGTGACGGTAACGATTGTTTAGCTAACTAGAGTGATCAGTTTGCCCAGAATTCGGAAAGAGCTCATTGTTCATAAAAAAAAATTCCGGTTGTGTTAACAAATGGAGCTTTTCCCATGACGAATAGATGAAACGGTTTGAGTTGCATTAAAGCCGTCTTCACCAATAGTTTCCAAGCGTTTTTGACTTTCACGTTATCTAGTTCTATGTTTGAATTTCTTTTCAATATTATTTTATTCGTTACTTACCATGTCTTACTTGTCGAGACTGGGGAAATTACTAAGAAATTCAACAGGTGCCTTCTTTCCACAAAATTCGTGCGCAGTCGCATAAGTCCATCACAACCGTTGGTCACCATAACAACGCAAAAACATCCGCCATACAAAACAATACCCTTCATAAAATAGAATTAATTTCTTGACTCGGTCCGCAAGAGTAAATTTGCACAAATGGAGCTAGAATTGACGCGTGTTGATTACACGAACGTTGGATTAACTGGACCAAACTGCCTACAGCTTCTACCACCGAGTGCCAGCACTGCGTCCAATACTGGTACCAGCACTGGCTACAAGCAGCTACAAAAGGTCGCCATCGGTGACCAGGATGGGGTGCTGCAGGTGTTTTCCATGAAGAAGGACGAACTACAGGTCCACTTTAAAACGCTGCCCAACGAAAAGATTGCCTCGGTAAAGCTGGGAGGCCAGTCGGGCTCAGTCGCAGATAAGATATTTACCGCCTCGGAAAACAAGGTGCGTGGGTTTAACAAAAAAGGAAAACTGTTTCTCGCGTTCGAAACAAGTCTAACCGAAACAATACGCTCCATGTGCGTTAGTGGTAGCGATCTGTTGGTTTGCGGGAATCACGTGTACAACCACTATCGGGATTGCAAGGAGATTGGTTCGTACCTTTGCGGGGACGTAATTGTGGACGTTGCTGCCCTATGCCCGAATAACACCAGTCGGTTAATAACGGTGCTGGCCTGTTCCGGCCGTGTGCTGCGTATACTGGAGCATGCCCGCGTGCGTCAAACACTGGAGCTAGAAAGTGTTCCAACAGTGCTGTACGTACCGAAGGGTATTGGGGATAGAATATTGTGTGGATTCTCCGACGGGAGCGTGATACTGTTTCACCTTAATCTACTGTCGACGGAAGTGAAGCGAGAAGTGCTGGTAGCCGATCGTGAAGGGGAAGGAATACTGAGTGCAATCACCAGCCTGGCAACGTATGATCTTTCCGGCGACGGGAAGGAAGAATTAATCGTGGGTCGGCGCGATGGCACGCTGCAGGTATTTGCGATGAACTCGGACGAATATCAGTTCGAGATGGAATGTACGCAAATTTATCACGACAACTTCAACGAAAGCATATCGGCCCTGCAGGGCGGATGCGTTGGGGCCACCAACTACACGGAGATAGTAGTCTGTACCTACTCTGGGCGCATATTTGGTCTTACTACGCAATGCATTAGCAAAAGTTTGGGTGATAATGGGACCCGAGGCTCGGAAAAGCAGGCCGGCACACCGATCGATTCGTCGGCCAAACTGCAACGCATTAGGGCCGAGATTTACGAACTCGAGCAAACGATCGCGAAGGAAAGGGAACGCTATCAGCTGTCCACACAAGCGCTTTCCTCCGGCCTGTCGGCAATACCGATGCTGCCGATAAACGATTCCTTTGTCCTGTCGAAGGAAGATGCAACGTTTTTACTTTCTCTAGAAATTCCCACACCGATCGAGCACGTGCTGCTGCAATGCGACGCACCGATCACGCTGCTGGATGTGGAGAAAAATACGGCCGTCGTTAGCTTCAGCGAGTGTGACAAGCTGAGCGGGAACAGTCTGCTGGCGAGCTACCGTTGCCAGTTGAATACGAATCGGATCGATTTAAAGTTTCGTACGATCGAGGGTCAAACCGGTACGCTGCAAGTGTACATTACACCGAACTTGCAGCCCAAATGCTGCCAGCTAAAGCGTTACCCGATAAAGCCACTGTCACTGCACATGATCGTACATAATGCGACCGATGAAACGCTTGCACGGCCGATGAACACGCTGACCCTGCGGGGGCCTTACAGTCAGGCGGAAATGCACAACTGGATGATAAACAGTATACCCGAGCTGCCGGAAAAGCTGTACGAAAGCGGCAATGTGGTGTATACGTTTCGGCACGTTTTTATCGGTACGCTGCTAATTTGCGAGTACGGTAAGGGTGAGGCAACGTTTCGAAGCGATAATATAACCACCATATCGATACTGAAGGATTTCATTACTAAGGAAGCTACAAAGAAGCGAATAAAGTTGGAAATTTCTACATGTAAGGATGATTTCGGAGGTATCAAAATAATAACTGCGTTTTATAATGCTTGTACCTCTCTTTTTGCAACAGCTATCAACGAGTCAACAATACCCTCCCTGATTAAGCTGATCGAACCGAAGATTGTGCACTACAACAAACTTACCAAGGACTATCAGCTGACCCAGGCACTGCTCGATCTGGATATTCGTGACGATGAGGAGTTTAATACACTGTCCGAAGAGTACCGATCGCTCATTCGCAATCAGCAAGCGATCGGTGCGGAATTCCGGAAGCAACCGACGATTCTTAACCGTATCTACGGCATCCTGACCGATTTGTACATTGACAAGTTTAAGTTCAAGGGCGTGAACGTGAAGATGAAGCTTCCGCAGCTGATTGAACTGCTGGAAAACTATTCCTACGACGAGCTCGTCCAATTCTACAGCGTTGTCAAAGCAGGCGATGAAGAGCTTGGTGACGGCTGAACGTTCAACGGTTGTCGCTTTTCGGCGGTGCGCCTTAGTTTCCCTTCTTTTGCAACACTACGCACCAATTTCCCTGATCGTAGTAGCTATCCAGCAACTCGATGCTATTCTTACTACTAGCTAGGCAAAGCTTTTCAAGCTCGTGCTCCTCGAACACGTGATAGTAGCGTAGAAATGTAGCCTTTTCCATCGATTCGTTTGACTTTAGTTTCCAGGGTACGAGCAAATCTTGGTGTTGAAACTGTGTCCTATTTGTATGGACTGGTAGTGTGCAGTCGCCCGCTCCCGCAGCTACTCTTTCCACCTGTACCGGCTGCGATTCAACTTTTACCGGTTCGTCCACAGTGGGCGGCTTATTATTTTGCTTGTTCTGCCGTAAGTAGCTGGATTTTTTCGCATTAGCCTCCTGATTTTTTGCCCACACGTATATAAGCGCACGGCCACCCGGGCGTAGCACTCTTACCATTTCCGAAATGGCTTGCTCTCTTCGCCTATCTGTAGCTAGATGGTGAATGACTGCTATGCTAATACAGGCATCGACCGATTGGTCGCGAAAAGGAACCGCGAGGCAGTCGCACTGCAACACGTTAAACCCTCGTTCGACGCAAACTTGAAGCAATCCCTCGCTACGATCGCAACCGAGCTGAAAGTGAAGTAGGAATTAGTGGGTGAAAAATAATAACAAAATAAACTGACGCCTTACCAACACAGAACGCCCGTACGAAGCTAGATACTTTCCATTTCCACATCCGACATCTAGCAAAACATCACCAATCGATAACGATCGAACGAAAGCTTCTACCCTTGGCCACGGTGAGTGTCGGGTATCGCTGAAATGTTTCGCTATCTCGTTGTAAACTCGATGCACGTTTTCCGCCTCTACCTGTGCAGCCTGGGACTCCAAAAGGCTGGCCTGATTTGATACCGATTGCTGCGCGGTATCGCAAAGCCGTGGAAATGTACATTCACACTGTTCATTTGGAAGCAATTTTCTAAACGTTAGCGAAACTCGGAGCTGTCGCTTTCGTACGGTCAGACCTCCGTTCGGTGCCGGAATCGTGTCCATTTTGCGGGGCGTTATGCCATGCGTCCAATCGTACCGGCTTTCACCGGACATTATCAGAAGCGAACGGGATGATAAGTCTACACAGACCGCTTTGCCGGAAGAGGGCTGTTTAAACTCCATCACAATGTCACTCCCGAGCGAGAGGGACAATATTGGATCTTCGAAGGCACTGTGAGTGTCCACGTGCGGCGGTATACCCTGACCAGGTTCGTACTGGTTTACTGTCAGCTGATCTGGGACGTGCCAGCGTAAGTGGGGATGTAATTGTTGCAGCTTTTTCCATAACTCATTACAAACGGAAGGAATTTTACGGTCCAGTGGCTTTGTCCTGTCTACATTGTTTGACCCATAAACGAATTCATATCCAAAATGTTTAACTTTGCGATGTTTGAGCGTCTTGTTTAATTCCGTAGCAGCTTGTTCTGAATCTTCAAAATGCACTGCCTCTAGCAGAGCCTTCTCCAAAGAATTGTCGATGAAATCACGCTCCAGGATTAATCCATCGGGTAGTTCGGTATTCCACGGATCATCCTGACATGGGGGAAGAGTTTTGCAAAATGCCAGCAGCAAAACGGCACCATCCTGACCCAGCGTACAGATTCCGTTTAGTGCCGCGTAAATTGCGCGTGCCTCAGAGTTGGATGAGCATTGAAGGAAGCAGTATGATTTTCCCGGTGGAAAAAGTACGTGCTGAATGGTTCCGTATTGCAGGGCTTCTTTAAGTAGCGCCTCTTGCTGCAAACCTGTCGACAGGCCGGCATTACAGATCGTTATAAGCTAGGATACAAGGGTATCTGTGATTTGATTATCTGGGACACAAGGAGTATTTAAAACTGCTTACCTGTGTTGGCTCATCGCAGAATTCAATTCCAGCATCCTTTTCAATCGACAACTGACAACGTTTAACTTTTTTGCCGATCTTTTTTTCCAAGTTTTTCGATAAAGTCATCGTGGAACAAGACT
>KB693035.1:0-13352 GCA_000349165.1 Anopheles christyi | reverse complement strand
GATCGCTCGGAGCTCGGGTTGATTGGTGTTAGATGGAGAGCGCCGAGGAAGGCAGAGATTAAAAAAACCGGCCGTTTGATCGAGGAAGTGACCGATCTTTTTTGTTTTTCTTTTCGAACGCTGACAAAACGGCGCAAGCACAATCCGCTCACTATACAGGTGTGTGTGTGTGTGTGTGTGTGTGTATGGAAGTGGGATGTATTTGTGTGTGGGTGTGTAAAAAAAAAGTAAAAGAAATAGAAACAGGTGTGTGAGAAAACAGTAACCTACGCAAACAAAACACTTTCGTACGGGGGGTTGAAGCTTTAGGCCAAAAATTCGCAAACGCAAACCTTTCGGACTGGTAGCAGCAGCGCCCCCGAAAAAATCGTACCGGTGTGGCTCGAATCCGCTTAACGAATGGTTGACGATCGGCGCCCAGTATCACGATCAAGCTGCACTGCCAATGCGAACCCACTGGTCCGACGTTTCGAGCCCCCGTATACACCAACGTCACCAACAGTAGCAGCAGCAGCAGCAGCAGTCCCCTCCTGCTCGGGATACACGGCTTCATACGCAAACGAGACACGAGAGAGTTGCGGCCCGAAACAAAATCGAATGCATGAAACAACTCCAAAGCTCGACAAGCGCGCAATCGAGGTCCCGCGTGTGCATATGTGTGTGTGGTTGTGTCGCACACCGAGCATGCTCGGATTTTGTTCGTCAGCCAGCGGCAGGAGGGGGTGGTGGTGGCGGGGTGGGAGTTGAGACCCAACCACTCCAAAGGTGGCAGTCGGTTTCGTTTCATTAGCTTTCGGTTCGTCGCCACCACCACCACCACCCTTGTACAAATACGCGTTGCTGGCGGGGAAGGGTCACCCCCTGACTTGTGGGAGAGAATGTCCCGAACGTAGAGGAGAAGCTGCCTGGGGGGTGGTGAGGCGAAACCGACCGATGTGTAATCTTGCACGCAGGCGACTGAGATAGCTTGCTATACGCCGCGCGTGTCTCACCCAAGCATAGAGGGAGTGTGGCGAGAGGGTGCGGGGAAGACAATACGACATTCAGGCACTTCTGACTATCGCCAATCGGTGGGACACCTTCGCCCGATCTGGGCCCCCGAACGATACTCCCAGGGTCCAGTTTTACATTAACATTTTAAGAGCCTTTTCTCAACCTCTGCCGTTCCCGTGTTGCCGCACTTCTTTTTTCTCCTCTTTATTGACAGCTCGTCTCGCGATGCTGATCAGCTTGACATTCTCCTTGGTTAGATGTTATTGCTAAAATAAGCACACACATACACATACCAGTGCATATGTAAAGTTTTGTTGTTGGCATATTATAGCTAACACCATTTCTATTGGAGGTAGGCCAGTTTGCTGAACAAAAATAAGGGGAGGGGGAAGGTGCTTCAATCCAGGAAGGAAGCATATAAGCAACTTAAATGTAGGAGGCTTTTTCTAACCGAACATAAAAATGTGTACAATACTTTAATAGGAAATGTAAAAAAACCATCTTGACTCTTCAAATTAATGCAGCTTAAATGGTTATTTGGTTGGTAGACAGCTATGTCTTCGTTTAGTAAACATTTGTCAGCCCACTCAGTCTAGCATATGCTGTAGTAAATTGTCTACCAACTCCATTATTCGACCAAAGTACATAATCAATTAATAGAACGATTCTAACGAATGTCAAGCGCCAAACAGGTCGATGACTCATTGCGAACACGACACGCCTCCCGCTGTAAGATCTGTAGGAAGGTGGTAGAATATAACCCTTCCCCTCATCCCTTCTTTCCACCCTTCCAAAAAGTCATGTCTGTGTGGAAAGGTTCGATCGAAAGCCACACAACAACAGCAACAACAAAAAGGGGGCTAACGGCGTAACCATTCACCCAATCGCCACGGGTGAACGGAAATCGAAAGTGAAATAATGTGTTCTCGACGCCCCTCGACACTCGTAATGCTGCGCAGCCCCTGCATATATGTATGTATGTGTGTGTGTTTGACAAGTTGCGTGCGCGCTTGCGTGAGGCCCCGTGAGCGTTTTGGCATTAGCTAATCAAGCGTGGTAGAGCCAGAGAGCAAATGTTGGACGGGGGTTGCGGCACACCACCCATCGAAAGGTTTGCCACCCGGTTGTGCCCTTTTGGATGGGCCACACGCCGTACCGAAACTGTCCGTCGAAGGCGCGTTATTAGTGCCCCCGTAAGTGTGTATGTCTGTATGAGGGAGGGTGGGCAAATAATGGGCGTCGTAATGCGTTTAAAAAGGGGGTTATGAGGGGGTTAACAGAGAGAAGAAAAAAACAAAAGAATAATAGAGCTTGAAGGAATGCTGGACATCCAAGGTTTAAATTGCAATGTTGGGGCTTTTTATTTAAGTACATCAGGAAAAAAATGGCAAGCAGACAGCGCCCTCTAAGTTCCATAAAGTAGTCTGTAAAACAACAACATCAAAAGTCTTAAATTCGAAAGGTAGCTCTGCCCAAAGCTTGTTATCAAATCCCCTAGCAATAACCATACGGCACCATTTCAAGGACATCTTCTGATGATTATCTGATAGTTGGAGCTGCGTAGGCATACCTAACCTAGAAATCGTTCGCTTGAGTCTACATAGGACTTGACTTGATCTCGATAGTGCGTGGGGAATGTTCGGAACAGAGACACCAAAATAAGTCAGTTGGAATAAGTTTCAACAACAAAAAAAATGGCTTCAGTTTATTGTACGGGTTCTAGGTACAGCTAGTCTCTGCCCCTTAGACGCTCACTTCAGCCTGTGATCACGCCTGATCCGTCTCGGAACTGCTGTACCAATCCTCACTGTTAGAGAAGGAGGGAAAACAATGTAGCATGGAGTCTTCCTAACCCAGTGGCTAATGGTTCTGCCGCTACTTACCATCCAGTAACGTTCTCCGGATCGTCGCAACGCTCGAGATCTTCGTTGTACACCTTGCCCTGCTCGCACGTACCCAGGCGTGGCTCGACACCATTCAGGCAGATGTAGAACCGTTGACAGTCGTCCGGATGCGCATAGTTCGGGTGCACAATGATCTGCCCGTTCTTATCCATCTTCTGAGCATTCTTGGGACACTGGAAGCCGTCGTTGAGTTTCTCTGTTGGGTTAGATACACGGTGAAGATGTCACTCAGCTCAGGTGCAACTTCAAGATGCAATACTTCTCCTCCACCCCGCCCCTAATACGTACTGTTGGCATTGCTACCACATCCCTCCCGATTGGCCATCTCCGGCCAGACGCAGGTACCGGTCGGCTCGTTAAAGTGCAGCCCAGCCACACACGTCATCTCGATCTCGCGTCCGTTGATGCAGTTGTAGAAGGTGTTACAGATCGACTCGTCCGGATGGGCGAAGAACCCGTTCTGGCGTGGGCACACACCGATCGGTTTCGGTTTCTCTGGAAGGTTAAAAGGATGATAATGGTACTGGCGTGTGTGTGTTGGCCTCAGCAGTCAGCCGTAACTTACGCAGCTCCTTCCGGTCGCCACAGTCCACGTTAAACACCTGGTCGCACTTGTTGACAAGCTTGCTGGCCGGATTGAAGACGAGCCCGTCCGGGCAGAGGTTCTCCGACACGCGGCCATCGTTGCACTCGTAGTACTTGTCGCACTGGTACGGGTCCGGGAACTGTCCGTCCGGTTTCGGGCAGGTAAACTCAAAGTAGTCGTCCGATTCGTCCGCAGCAGCTGCTTGGGGAAGATGAGACGAGTTTGTATTGGTGGAGAAAGTTACACCAGGAAATCGAGAAACCGGCATCCTCCCACACAACATCTTCGGGGTGCAGCGAACCGGATTGAGCAGTGCTGCAGGCAACAACAACAAAAGAAAGAACAAAACTCACAGCAAACTAGCACGACCGCCAGCAGGATAGGCAGGCTGAGATGGGTACGCCTGCTCATGGTGTGTGTGGTGAAGGAAGCTACTTCGATGCGGATATTGTCCAAGGTGATGCTCTTTTTATTTGCGCCCTCTGACAGGTCACGCCGTCCAATCCTCGCCGTCCAGCTCGTTGCAACACTACCACAGTACCCAGGGAGCCCGGATCCCGATCCGAACGTTAGCAGCGCAAGCAGATAACTAGGCTGCGCCGATGATGAGACCCGTACTTTTTGTGCTTTGGCGAGATTTGCTCTCGAGCGTGTGTATGTGTGGTGCGCGTCCGCGTGCACGCCAACATCGTTGCTCTTCCCCTTCCCTTGGCGGTACGGGTCCCGGCGACAGGTTGTGACGTCGCCATGTACCACGCTGCGCAATAAAGCGGATGAGCTTTGGCAGGCTCGGCAGGCACCCACCACAGGTTATGCTCTGGACGGTTCCATCAGGCTAGTAGCCAGGGCGCAGCCACTTCACACACTCACCGACAAACTCACTCACTCACTCGCGTCTCGTGTGCGAGGGGTGGGGGGGTGGGGAGGTTTGGTAGGGAGAGTTGGGGGCATCTTATTTAACAGCTAAACCTTGTTCCTCAACCTTTCCGTACCCCCCCCCCCCCCATCCACCCCCAGGGTACTTTGTTCGTTCTGCAGGCCGAAACCGTGGCCCTACCCGTGGGGACCATAATTTCGTCCCCGGCAATTCCCGAGGAGGCCGAATTATGTAAACGGGCGGATTGTTGTGTTGTAAAAAAACTGGTTTATTTCCTCCCTCTCATCCCTTGCGCGCCCATTGCTCGATTGTTTAACGTCCTCGCTCTCGATGGTCGCCATAATGGGACCATGCGGCCGTGGTTCCCTTGCTTGCGCTGTCCCTCCCACGAAACAGATGCTGCCATTACAGCTTTTGCTGCACTTTCTCTCCTTTCGCTGACCAGCTAAAAAGTTTATGCAATCACACACATACACGCATCATCAACACCACCCGGAATGACGCCATAATGTACACAGGCCTCTCTGACACGGACTGTCCCAGTGCATTCGGTCGTGTGTGGCACCTGTGATAGCGAAGAATAAGAGGAAGGGGAGAAATGGAAAGGAGGGATGCTGCTATGCCATCACTAATTTGCATACACCCATTTCATCCCCCCCCCCCTCGAAAGGTCAGCAGTTGGAAAAGCATGCGAGTGTTTTTTTTTGTACCTTGTTTGGATTGATTGTTTCCATTTTATTTTCCTTTATTACTTATTCCTTATACAATCAGGCTTTATGTTTTATTCATATTTTCAGTATACCACCTACCCCCTCATCCCTAACTCCCTCCATCGTGGTTCGAAGGTCGACTTCTTTCGCGCTATGTGTGGAGGTTTTTTCTTTATCGCACGAGCCGTTCTAGAGGTTTTCTACTTTTCTTGTTGACTATCTTGATTGGTACAAATTATTTGCAGGCTTATGCAAAAGACCGGCTCCTGGTCGAGTTTACGGAAGGTAGCTTGCGCAACCACAAAGCAAAACGGAAACTTCAGCTCATCGGCCAAAATCGGCTGTTCGTTGCAAATTTCGGTTGCCTTAGTGCCACGTCTCCGCCCAAGATGCGTAAGATGGAGAGGAAAAATGTTATGAAAATAGATTTTAATGATCGGATCGGATGCAGAACTAGCGAGAGAAAAATGGAGAGAAAGAGCAAGATGAAATGAAAGGAGTGAAGTGCATTGAATTGCAGCAAGAGTTAAGCAAAGTAGAGACAGCTCGGTAATGATAGGTGTGACGAAACAGACAAATCAATTCCGAAGAATTTACATAAGAGAAATTGTGAAAACTGCATACAAAGTGTAAACGCTAACCAGAAGAAGATTAAGAAGAAGAAGAAGGGAAGAGTGATACATGGAAGCGTAGCAACAAAGGAGAAAAGTGTAGAACGGTAGGATAGTAGAGAAAGCGAGAAATGTGTAAAGACTTCGACCGAGGTCAATAGACTTTTGGACGGCGGAGGTTCCAAACACCCAAACTGCCTGTCGCCCGAGTGAAGCGAGTGGGTTGGGTGGCGATGGATTGATCGTGATTCGTGATTGATTGATTGATGGCAGAGTGGCAGCCTGGGACGTGACCTGAAGAAACAAACCCGTCTGAAGTTTCCTGCTTTGACTTTGGTAGTGTGCTGCGCAGAAAATGTTTCGGTGAAACACCACTATGCTGGTCGGTAATAGGAAGGCGCGGGGGGTGGGGGGTTCTTTAGCTTTAACGGTAATCGAACAGCAAAAGGGCAGGCCTGGCTTGAAGTTGGAAAGGAGCATTTATCACAAAAAAAAACTATGTAGGCGCTGATTCGACGGTGGCAGCGGCGTCAGCAACTTCACGGCACACAGAATGGGGCACACGAGGGGCTACTCAGTTCTTGGTACTATCCTCCTCCTTGTACCAGTCTTTGCTGCAGTGTGACGGAAAGGGAGAAACAATATGAAGGGTAGTGGAAATTTAGCTACTTCAAGTATGGTTTCTCGTCTTTGCTTCAGAAGTGTCACACGACAAGACTTACCATTCCGGGACGTTCGCCGGATCGTCGCAACGCTGCAGATCCTCGTTGTACACCATCTTGGCGTCACACTGGCCGAGACGCGGTTCGACACCGTTCAGGCAGTAGTAGAACCGGGAGCAGTCGGTCGGATGCGGATAGTTCGGGTGCGTAATGACCTGTCCATTTTTGTCATAGCGCGTCTCCTTCGGACACTGGAAGCCGTCGTTAAGTTTCTCTGCAAGAACAGTAAGCAGGGGTGACTGTTAGTAAAGGGTTTGAAGGGGCGAACTGGTGGTCAACTCACTGTTGGCGTTGCTTCCACAGCCCTCCCGGGCGGCCACATCCGGCCACACGCAGGTGCCGGACTTTTCATCAAAGTGCAGCGACCCGGTACAGCTCATCTCGAGCTCCTCGCCATTGATGCAGCTGTAGAACACGTTGCAGATCGTAGGGTCCGGATGGCTGAAGTACCCGTTCTTGCGCGGACAGTAGTCGGTAGTGCCCTGGGGTGGTTCTGTTGTTTTGTGTGTTTTTTTTCCCGGAAAGAATAAAAAAGGAAGAGGATGTTGCAACCACTTCTGACGGCATGGTTTGTACTACAGGCACTTACGCAGCTCGAACCGTTCGCCACAGTCCACGTTGAACGGCTGGTCGCATTTGTTGACGAGCTTGATCGTCGGATCGAAGACGAGCCCGTCCGGGCAGATCTTCTCCGTCGCTTCACCCTCGTCGCACACATAGTACTTGTCGCACTGCACCGCATCCTCGAACTGTCCACGGCTCTTGGGACACTTGAACTGTGCATCTGGGGTGACAGCAAACGGGCAAATATTGTTAGTAGCACCGTAGCACGACACGGACTCGCACACGACATCCACACACCCATGCACTTACTTACCTACGATCGCTGCGGGCAACAGTAGCAGCAACGCTATCAACACACTGCCTTTCGTAGCGGCCATCGCTGTCGGGGTCAAGCTACACTGGTTGGATACGGGGGAAGAAAACAAACAACAACAAAAGATGAACGGGATCCTTCGTTGAACCAGTGTTGCACTGCGGCTGCGCTACCAAGCGTTCCCGTAGTTACCGATAAACTACGCGACGTCGATGATGCGACTCTCACTTTTGTTAGCAAGCGGAGCCGACCGACTCGGTTGGGCGAAACGTGCACGAGAGGGGAAGGGAAGGGGAAGGGAGGGGGAGAAGAGGGGTTAGAGAGGAAGCTAGCTCGTGCGGGCAAGATGTGCGAAGGTGGAGCAGTAGGAATATGTGCCTTTGCCCTCTCTTTCGTTCTCGTGGTCGCGATGGTCTCGTACGATTCGGGAAGGTACAATATCCTACCACCTCCTCAGTTCCCCCGGTGTCGTGGTTGCTAAGGGAAGGGGTGTCCCTATTGCAAAACCGTTCACGGTTCGAAATTCAGGCTCCTTGTCCAGCCGATCGGCGTTTTGTCGAGCCACGACGTCGTGATCGTGCTCGTGTCTGTCTAACCGGGCAGCCAAACAACCGGCTAGCAACACAAGACACCACCAACGCCTCTTCCTACACCTCACCCCTCCCCCGATGTCAATAGGCACACCTCGCGGATGGAGCGATCGAATCTGGGTGCGACTCGCTACCGGTCACAAGAATGCGAAATGGGTAGCTTTCCATCGGTGGTGGGAGAATGGTAACCGGTGCCACATTCGCAAGAAATTCGGCGGCTTTTTTGGGAAGCAGCATACTTTAGATGGCCCTAACGTGGACCACAAGAAGCGAGCTGCTTGGTGATTGAACGTTGTATAAGTAATTGTAATGTGTCGCCCGCAATACGGATAAGCTATGCACCGTTGCCTTCATGCGTCATGCGACACGGCATGAAAATTTCCCGTTCTTTCGCACACCACCCATCAGCTAAATGGGCGGTTGGCGAACCATTGTGAGTTGTCCGCCTAACCTCCCCAACTCTCTCTCCCCTCCCTCCCTTCCTCGCCTTCCCGTTTGTGGCAACAAGACCAACGATTAGCTTCCTGCTTCGCTGATACGTCGCCGAACTACCCTACGGCTACATCGCTGTTGCGCTGACGATTGTGTGTGAGTAAGCCGTGACGCCGCGAAAAGCCACCTTTCCGTCACGCTGTTGTGTTTTGCTTTTCCTCCTTTCTTTTTTTGTTTTTGGTTTTGCTCACACTCTAGCTGGTGCTGACTGTTTTGACGATTAGACCACTAGACAGAAGGCCAAACGAGCAGGGGTCACACAACAGCTTCCTGATCACTTTCCGCTGGGAGCTAGCTCGAACTAAGTGGCCACGCATGCGATAGGACGAAGACGCGATAGATAGGACATTTATGTGGCATGCGAGTGGCACTCGAAATAAGCCTGCCTAGTAGAACGGTCTATCGAGCCACAGTGGCCTGTTGTTAGCCTTGGTAACGTTTCCGCAAACTCTCCGTTTCAACTGGTCTGGTTTAGCCGTGTGGCGAACCCGGCGGTAAGCAATAAAGCAAAAGTGCACCCTTTACCTGTGACATAGTTTGATGACGTATCGTTAACTGGTAGAACAGTGATTGGCAACAACACAATCAACAGCTTCTAGCATCGCAACACACTGTGGCACCTTCACCTTCACAGACTAATCTAACCACCCTAAGCAAGGATATCAAGTGACATCTTGCCAACTGCAGCGACCCGAAGCGAAAAGTATTAGAAAAAAACACACAAACACACACTTTATACCAAAAGCCACACCAACATTGATGGCTGATGGCCCCACGATCTCGCTTTCTTGCGGGATCAGGTTACCCATAATTTCATAATCACCTTCCCCGGTTTTTGTAGGTCAAAATTGCTTCTTCACCACTGTTCCTACCTTTCCCCATGCGTGTAGGTTATTCAATATCCCCAATGGAGGGGGGGGGGGGGGTTAGTGGATGAGGGAGTGGTCCAGTTCGCTCTTGCTCACGCAGGCACGATTGGTGGTGCTCTCGATTTTTGTGGTGTGCAACATCTACAAACAACATCCTCATCCTTGGACGGGTTTTTGCCGCTCGAAGGGAAGAGCCGACGGAAGAAAGAGCCAGAAGCGAAAGAAGACGACGAAGAAGAAGGAGGAGCAGCGAAACAGCATATTATACCGGTTCGACTTTCGATTTCGTTAGCCTTGCGCCGATGGGTCAGGCCCCGCAAAACGAAGATTTCCATCCGACAACACACCCATTTGGGGCGTGTGGATGAGCGTTTGGACCGGTTCTGTTTGAGGGGGCATTTTTGTTTCGTACACTCGTGTTAACTGTTTACAGCCATTGTTTCAACTCGATTGCTGAAGGGAGCTCGTGTATGTTTTTTTTTTCCTTTCAAGGCTGACCGCATTATCGGGAGCATAATTATTATTATTTTTTGCTTTAACCGATACTAGAGTAATGATTGAGCCCAAACGATACCTTGAATTTGCCATCGAATACATCTGGAATACATGTGAAAGTTGGTGGACTTTTGTTGCATTGCAAGGTGCAGGCAAGGTGAGGCGACTCGATGGTCCAATGGTAAGGGCGCAGGCCTTTCATATGGTTCGACGTTGTTCGATTCCCATTCGGACTGCCTCCCGCCATACGCGCAGGATTGACTATTCTGCTATTATGGGTACACCAAGTCACAGAAATCCAAGCTGGCTGCTTGTCGAAAGCAATGATTATTGTGCCAAATAAGAAGACGGTGAGCATAATTTGAAATAGCTAAAAATCGGGCACATACAAGAACCTCTAGTGAAGCTACTCTTGATAGAAGAGTTAAGCAATTGATTCAATCGGGAGGGTAATCATAGAGAAGGGTAAATAATCGTACATGTATGAGACTTTAAAATTATTTGAGTGATGTACTATAAAGTCTGTCGTTTAAGTATTTTATCTTTGATGTCCATTTCTAGAACGAAATTAATTTTTGCATTACAAAAATAATTAATTCTTAATGTGTTGAAGTGTGTGAAGTCACAATTGAAACATTGTTTTTCCCTTAACTTTGCCATTATTTTATTCCATCCAATTCATTCGTTGATCTCTTCTTGGGAGAGTTGGAAATAATATTGGTAATACCATTCACACCAAGAGCGGAAAAAGAAATGGTGTTCCGAAACCAGTTTTTTTTCCCGGAGCACCAGTCGTCTAGTTGCGGCTTGTTAAATTTCGGCTCTGCTCCAGTTATCACTGGCAGGATCAGTCGCCGGTTTCTCGAAGCAGCTCCACCACTTGCTGCCACTTTGCCCCGTACGAGCGTAGGGTCGTGTGAGCGAGGGGGAACCGGTTTTTTGCTCATATTGCCCACCGGTGAATGTTTGGAGCAATTTTCACACAACGTTGCTGGTGATCCAGTTTCACCATTCCAGTTTCTACCCAAACCCCCCCTCACCGGTTGCTTGCTTGTTTCAAGGATATTTGAACCGCACCTCAACACACACACACACATGCCTGTGTCTTTGTATGTTCCTCCTTTCTCAACGCCTTCACGCTCTGAAACTGTTCAAATGTCAAAAAGGGAAGGGACCACGATGTCGAACACTAACCCGGCCCTTCCAAAACGGACTGATTGGATGGTTGGTTGGCGTTTTGGAAAGGGTGTCGCATTCTAGATGCCCTTATTTACCCACCACACATCCTCCTTTCACTCTTCTTAAGCAGCGAGCGAGTGTAATTAGTGCTCTTACGTTCCGCGTGGATGCACTTAAAGAGCCAGAGAGGGAGAAGGGATTTGTCGTGGAGAGCCGTCGTCTAGCTGTTTGTGGGGAGGTCCCAATCTACTTACTTAAATTTCAATCTCCTCTGCAGTACAGCAAAACCGGCTTATCTAGATAGAAACACGCTTGTACTGGCGTGCTGTTCAGTTTTGCTTTTTTGTTTGTTTTTGTGTCACATGTAGGTTTCTTCTTTTTCTTTTCATTTATTATTACTCAATAAAAATTGAGAGCAAAATCGTACCTGGGTTGTACAGTTAAAGGAGTTTGTTAACATATTTTTTAAAACAAAAGTACAAACGTAATGAGTCTTTTACACTGGCGTGCGCTGCTACAAGAGCACTCCCGTTTTGCTTCTTCTTCTTTTCTTCCTTCTTTTTTGTTCAGAGACAAACGGCTCAACACGCTCGGTCAACTGCGACCGTTGCCATTTTGTAATTGTTTGTTTCTTCTTCCTTTTTTTCTATCGTTTTTTTTTCTTGATACATAATTTAATTTCTTCTCTTTTTTTTCTCTTTTACTTTCTGTTTTTTTTTGTTTTTTTTTGAAAAATATGGAAATGTCCCGGAAGGTGTCTTCAGTCTGCAAATTCTTCTGATTGCTCATCGTTTACTGGACGATAAGCTTCGAAGCAGGGGGAGAGTGGGAACGGGAGGGAGGGATGGATCTACTGGAGGTTAGGTAAGGGTGGGAAGGACCTCACAACGGCGGCTCAGTTCTTCTTCTCGTCGCTTTCCTTGTACCAGTCCTCGCTAAAAGAAATAGAAAGAAGATACACGAACGATTTGAGATATTGTGGTAAGTCCTGGTAGGATTTTGGGGGTGTTTTTTTGTTGTTATCGTTGTTGTATCTAGAGCAATGTAACCTACCAGCCGGGAACGTTTTCAGGTGCGTCACACCGCTCCGTCTCCTCGTTGTACACTTCACCGACCTGGCAGCCAAGATCACGTGGCTCCACACCGTTGAGGCAGACGTAAAACCGCTGGCAGTCGGTCGGATGGGCGAACTTCGGGTGGGCCACAACCTGTCCGGCCTGGTCCGTTTTCTGATCCTTCGGGCAGGTGAATCCATCCTTCAGTTTCTCTGCAACGATCAGCGTTTTGGTTGGTTAGAAAGAAATCTTTTTTTTTTTTTGGGAGGGATATCTTACTGTTGGCACCGGGATTGCAACCCTGGCGACCGGCATCGCTCGGCCAAACGCAGGTGCCCGTGTACTCGTCGAAGTGCAGTCCAGCGGTGCAGGAAATTTCGTTAGCCTCGCCTTCAATGCAGTTGTAGAACACGTTGCAGACGGCCGGATCCGGATGGGCGAAGAAGCCGTTGCGACGTGGGCAGAGAGTGTTACCGCGCGGTGGTTCTGTTGCAGAGCATAGACGCATAGATGAGAAATGTAGGGATCTCCCCAAGATGTTCTTGCTGATAGAACCGTAATCGAGTTACTTACGCAGATCTACACGGTCCCCACAGTCAACGTTGAAGGGCTGATCGCACTTGTTAATCTTGCGAATGGTAGGATCGAAGACGAGTCCATCGGGGCAGAGCCGTTCGGTGGCACGTCCATCATTACACTCGTAGAACTTGTCGCACTGGATCGGATCTTCGTACTGGCCATCCTTTGGCGGGCACTTGAAGCTTTGCGCATCTGTCAGCGGAAATGAAGGAAGCGAAACCAAATTAGTGATGTGATGTGATGATGAGCATGTTTCAAAATTTGTACTCATAATTGGGAGAAATGTAGCGATGGTGAAAGTCTGACATAATCAAAAAACTAACACACACAAAAAAAAACAATTATGTACCCAACGCGAACCGCGTGTCATGTTGCGGCGAGCGATTCGCGCACACCCTGCGTAATGGAGCAATGAACCTCAGGATGGAACGATCCCTCCCCACGTTCCAGCTCAATGGCGCATCGCCACCCGTAAGAGGTGGTGGTAGTGTGCTGACGCGTTTCGCAAGTGCACAAATCGCGCTGCATCGCACTCAATCAATATTGGTTTGGATGGATTAATATCATTGTCTGCTCGGCGGTGCAGACACCGAAACGCAAAGAACACGCTGCACACACACACACACACACACAGAGACGGCCGGCGCCATTGTTAAGTCAAAGACGATTGATTTGCGTTTCCTCTTCGGTGTTCTGTTTCTCGATTGCGTCCATTGCCTCACCGATGCGAAAGGGGCATCAACGTTCCATCAACAATTGTAGCCGGCCGTCCGTTTCTTCGCTTGACTTCGGTGTCTCTCAGGGTCAAGTGGT
>KB693024.1:0-12655 GCA_000349165.1 Anopheles christyi | reverse complement strand
AACGAGAAAGATAAGCAAAAAGAGAGAATGCCCCCTTTCTATACACGTCAAATGCATTGATATTATAACTTTAATATTGAAAATAGACTGATATATCTATAGAAGAGGATACATCGCCGTAAATCAGAAGCGCAGAGCTGCAAACACAAACGTGCACAAACGAACGAAAAAACCAAACGGGACACGCACGGACGAGTCTATGAGTAAGAATGTAATAACTAATCAAACAAGCTATCACTTCTGGTGGATGCAATTAAACAAAACAAGGTGTAAAATGTGCAGCATGTAGACAGGAACAAACTTCGTGTCGTGCTTGATCGCGCAGCATCGATTATCGTTATTGCGCTTCTTTTCGTTTAGGCGAAGCTAACGAAACGCATCGATGTTAACGTATTGCATTTGCACAGCTGGAAAATACAACGACGTTTCTATGGTTATGTCGAACCTCCTCGAATGGGCAACATTGTGGTTGGGATGGGGAAGTTACTCTTCTCCCATCGCCCTTGGAAGTCAGCTATACGGTGCGGTGCGTGAATTGCTGCGCATGGTGCTTTCTAATCGCTTGTGCAAAGCTCGTTGAAAAAGCTTCTGTGTGCCCACGTGTCTTGATGCATGAGAAAGCATTGCTTTGGTATTGTTTTAAGGTATACTCTCTTGTTTAACCAAAACCAAAACCATACACTCAATCAAACAATAACCCTTGAACGAACAGAGGAGGGCCTGATGGTGTTCGGGCTGGAAGAAACCAGAAATCACACCGCAAACAACAAGTCAAGCCCTTCAAACATGTACTAACCCCTCACCAACAGGAAAACACAGCGAAAACCCGTGATTAAACCAGTAATTGTTTAAGGCCTGTATGAAAAGGAATGAATAAAATGATTTTTGTTTAACAGTTTTCATCTTCTTAGTAGGACGGTTGTTTTATTTAGTAAATGTATTCTCCATTCCGAACGACTTCCCTGACGCTCCGACTCTTTAGTCAACCTCCTCTATCGTTGGGCCAGCGCCAGAGGTGGGTGGAGCTCCACCGGCACCGGGCATACCACCCGCTCCGGGCATTCCACCCGCTCCCGGCATTCCACCCGCTCCCTGGTACATCTTCTGAATGATCGGATTGCAGACGGCTTCCAGCTCCTTCTGCTTGTGTTCGAACTCCTCCTTCTCCGCCGTCTGGTTGCCGTCGAGCCAAGCGATGGTAGCATTACACTTGTCCATGATCAGAGTCTTGTCTGTGTCCGGAATTTTGTCCTTAATGTTCGCATCCTCCATCGTGGACTTCATGTTGAAGCAGTACGCCTCGAGCGAGTTCTTTGCAGTGATCTTCTCCCGCTGCTTCTCGTCCTCGTTGCGGAACTTCTCCGCCTCATTCACCATCCGGTCGATATCCTCCTTGCTCAAGCGGCCCTTATCGTTCGTGATCGTGATGCGGTTCTCCTTGTTGGTGGACTTTTCAATCGCAGACACGTTCATGATACCGTTCGCATCGATATCGAACGTCACTTCGATCTGGGGAACACCACGCGGTGCCGGCGGAATGCCGCTCAGCTCGAACTTGCCCAGCAGATTGTTGTCCTTCGTCATCGCCCGCTCGCCCTCAAACACCTGGATCAGCACGCCGGGCTGATTGTCCGAGTAGGTGGTGAACGTTTGCGTCTGCTTCGTCGGGATCGTGGTGTTGCGCTTGATCAGTACCGTCATCACACCGCCCGCCGTTTCAATGCCCAGCGAAAGGGGCGTCACGTCCAGCAGCAACAGGTCCTGCACCGCTTCCGATGTGTCACCCTGCAGGATGGCGGCCTGCACAGCGGCACCGTACGCAACGGCCTCGTCCGGATTGATGGATTTGTTCAGCTCCTTACCGTTGAAGAAGTCCTGCAGCAACTTCTGGACCTTCGGAATGCGGGTCGATCCACCCACGAGCACAATGTCGTGAATGCTCGCCTTGTCCATCTTGGCATCGCGCAGTGCCTTCGAGACCGGTTCCATCGTGTCCCGAAACAGGTCCGAGTTCAGCTCCTCAAATCGTGCCCTCGTGATCGAGGTGTAGAAATCGATTCCCTCATACAGCGAATCGATCTCGATGCTAGCCTGAGTCGATGCGGAAAGGGTGCGCTTTGCACGTTCGCAGGCCGTGCGCAGTCGGCGCAGGGCACGCTTGTTGCTCGTAATGTCCTTCTTGTGCTTGCGCTTGAACTCTTCGACAAAGTGCGACACCATGCGGTTGTCAAAGTCCTCTCCCCCGAGGTGAGTATCACCGGCCGTCGATTTTACCTCAAAGATACCGTCCTCGATCGTGAGGATCGACACATCGAAGGTACCGCCGCCGAGATCGAAGATCAGCACATTCCGCTCACCGGCACCCTTCTTGTCCAAACCGTACGCAATGGCGGCCGCCGTCGGCTCGTTAATGATACGCAGCACATTCAGTCCTGCGATCGCGCCGGCATCCTTTGTTGCTTGGCGCTGCGAGTCGTTAAAGTAGGCCGGCACTGTGATGACAGCATTGGCAATGCTCTTGCCCAGATACGCTTCGGCCGTTTCCTTCATCTTGGTCAGCACCATCGAGGAGACTTCCTCCGGGAAGAAGGACTTCTTCTCGCCCTTGTACTCTACCTGCAGCTTCGGCTTACCACCGTCACTGATCACATCAAATGGCCAGTGCTTCATATCGGCCTGCACTGTAGCATCGTCAAACTTACGACCGATCAAGCGCTTTGCATCTGGAACGAGGGAAAACACGAGTCATTCCAGCCGGATATGTTAGTTTTATACGGATTCATGTGGTTTTTTAGATGTCTCATATAAAGATTGTACAATAAATGAATGAAAACTTACCGAAAATCGTGTTGTTGGGATTCATTGCCACCTGGTTCTTGGCACCGTCCCCAATCAAACGTTCCGTGTCGGTGAACGCCACGTAAGACGGCGTGGTCCGGTTGCCCTGATCGTTAGCAATAATGTCCACCTTTCCATGCTGGAACACACCGACGCACGAGTAGGTTGTGCCAAGATCTATGCCGACAGCTGGTGTCTTTGCCATTTCTAGCCAGGGGGTAACGAAAAAAGCAAAATGCCAAAAGGACGTTATAAATTTCTTCACATTCACGCAACACAAATTTCGCAACACGACTATTTTTAGACCGGCCGGCTAAAGGTCAGTTTGTGCATAAAATTGTCCAGCAGTACGATGCAATGTCTTTGGATTAAGGAAGTGTCTCACAGCACTCAAGTATTTTAACAATTACTAAACCTACCTGTAGTCTTGTTTTTTGGTTGTACTTTAAAAGAATAATGTCACCAGTTTGCACGTGGTTTTCACACACAGGCCCTTTTGCTGAACGAGAAGTTAGCTGCTTGTTACCGTCTTATCCGTTCGCTGTTCAATTGTCGACTAAACGGGAGGTCGGTCTGCACGATCGCTTAAAATAGTATTGAGTCGGTTATATCACATAACCATGCGCGAACACGGCTAGTGACGGAAATAGTGACGGTATGCCCGTTGATCATTTGCAGGGCCACGGCTGTTCGAATGGTCGAACGAAGAGATTTCGTTGTCTCAAAGGATCTAGAATGATCGTCATCAAAGCGGTGATGAGCAACGTTCCCCGTCCCGTTCGTGGCCCATAACGCCTGAGACCGTCTGTACTACGAGTACGAACTCGCTAGAACACGCCGGTTTGCCACAGCTCGTTGAGCTTATTCTAGGCGCAGGGAGGGAGGAGAAATTCGCATCGCAACAGTGCAACCTACGCACATTTTTCGGTACCACGTGTTTCTGAACAGTTGTCGTATTGGCTAAAGAAAGTAGGGGCTTGAAGGAGACAACTGAACACCGTAGAAAAATCACGATGTGTGTGGTTACAATGAATCAATTTGTAACAGTGATTGGACAAAGCTAAGAAGTATTTTATAATTCACTTGAAATGTTCTGAAATTAACAAAGTTAGTATACATAATTACGAGGGCTCAAATCTGTTTAGAGTAAAATTGTTTTTATTGACTGTTTCTGTGAAATCTTCTCTACTCTAATGACTTTCTTGTTTGATTCACTTAGATTGAAGCGAAATGGGAAAATAAACATAAATCATAAATCTACAAACAAAAAGGAACCCACAACAAAATCACGCGTATCGTATCGCATTAAGGCATAGGAGCTACGTAAAACACAAAACCAAACATTACGCACAAAAAGGGGTAAGTTAAAACTAATATCTGATTGACGATGCGTTGCGTATGGTACAACAAAATGCCGGCATTCTGCCTGGTACGGAGTGTCGAAAATGAAGCGACGAGTAATCGATCGGTCGATGGATGATAGCTTTCTATATGTACATCGCGACATTTGCACAGGCTCGGTGGACAATGCTGGCAATGCTCACGATTTGCTAAAGTACGACTGATACACCATACCGAGCGAGCTAGCTGCGAACCAGATGAAGCAGCTCCACCACGTGGCAAAGCCAAACAGTCCACGGTACACGTCTTTGGTGAAGACCGATTTGAGGTTTTGCAGTGACAGCTGGAAGCTCTGTGCAGTGCTGAGAATGTTGTCCTCTACCGGTACCTGCTGTTCACCATCACCATCCGGGGTGATGCCTTGGAAGTCTTGCGCTTCAACGACCGCACGCTCGCTGGCCATCGTTGCCAGCATCGCCCTTTCGTACTCCAGGTCGGCAGAACACTCGTCCAACGGAAGTGATTGCTGCAGTACACCGCTCCACGTGTACTCGCCGAGCGTTTTGTACATGAGGGTGAAGAACAGACACATCAAGATGGGTGCTACGTACTGGAGCGTTACGACGCACAGGTAATAGAAGATGGAGGAAATTTTCTTCTGCAACTCGACATTCGTTATACGGCCCGCTTCCTTCTTTTGCTCCTCGACACGATCGTACGCTAGGTTGAGGTAGGCTTGTAGGTATACGGGCATCAGCAGGAAGCGCAGAACTACCGCAAACACCACCGCACCGAGTCGAAGCGTTTCGAACGCTTCTACCGATAAGCTAAATAATTGAAAGCAAAAGACGATTATGCCATATATGTTCTACTTGGCGTATGTTAGCAATCCTTACATTGGGGAGCTCATGCCTGAGAAAACACGTGCTGTGAGGTAATCTCGGGCAAGCGGTTTAATCCACAAGATAACCAACAAGAATGGCATTGCGAAGCTAACGTTCAACATCAGTTTCAACCAGAGGCGATCTTGGCAAAACCTAGAAAACATTATTGAATATTTCATTATTATTGAAATGATCGAGAAACATTTTCTTCTAATGCCTTACTTCAATGAATCCCAGTGCATGCGTGCCATTCGCAACCCGGGAAAGGTGAACAGCGCACCTAGAATGCCACAGCTCACGGCAATGAAGAACTTTACCACGATCTTTGAAGCAGGACCACTACAAAAATGGAAACAGTACCAAATATAAATGTAAAATCCCGTTCACATATTTTGTCGTTTTACAACTTACGAGGAATTAAGCCCCTGTCCTTCGAGGAAAGTTGAAGCGCTTGTGTTAAAGCTATGATATGCTTTATCTAGACCGACTTCAAGCGTGTGCTCCGGCACGATCAGAATGATCATGGCGATCAGTAGGTAGGCCAGCCCCGTTACGATACAGGTGGAGCGTTCACCTATTGATTCCTCACTCTTGAAATATTGCACTGTGAGGGAGGCAAGCAGTTTGCTGTAAAGGCAATCTTGTTAAGAAAAATCCTAGCGCAAATCTAAAAAATAAATATTCCAAATTTCGTTCCCTGTTTCAAAAGGATACAACGCGAAAAAGACGACCAGAAGGCACCAAACCATGCTCAAATTGATCTCTTCCTTCAGTGGATAGAAAAAATGATAAACCTAGAAGAGGGTAAGGCTGATTATAGCTGCTTCAAAGAATTTCCATCCATTATTCATTCCATTAAAAGACGATTTCCATCCATACCTCAGAAATAGTGTAGACAATGACGGAGTATAAGCTAAAATCGACCAGCCACTGGTATTCGGTGTAGAAGCGTAAATGCACAATATCGTACGGTGAGATGGGAATCGTGTCCAGCTGTATGTCCAGGCTGCGAGGAATGTGGAATGTCGATGATCGTTCACCATTCGCCTGATGCCCGTTTCGTTTGTCCTTTTTCCCTTTGCCTTTTTCCCGCGGTACGCCCGAAAGCTTACGCAGCTCATCGTCCGTCGGGTGGAGGTAGCGCGATAACCCGGTGGAGCAGAGTATCCATTTCGCTAGCGAAAAGTGTGGACTAAGCTTTTGAATCACGCTGACCATGATCAGCGTGATGACCAGTTGTGCGCCAAGCAGTGCCTGGAAAAATGAAGAAAAAAATAAAACATTCTTCTGTCAGGTACATTCATCTAATGCATTAATAACGTTTTACGCCCCCGGTCAATGCCGGCAGACGCGCCCGACTGCATAGAGGAAGCTAACCATTTAGCCCTAATTATAGAACCATGCTGCGACCTAAAAATAGGTCAACCGATTCGGGCGTTTCAGGTGCGGCGCGAGCCTAGTGGCTAGCCATGCATTCATACCATTCTGTGGTGTTGTATCCTTATCCTACGTATTTGTGCGTCAATAATTTGAGCTAATAGGCATTACGAACGGCTACTAGTGGGATGGATACTAACTGGCGCCAGATATGAGCACGTTTTAATACACGATTTCACTAAAGTTGGCCAGTTTGTTGGTTCCCTCACGTAACAACCAATTTACTGCGGTAATGTTTTGATGTGACTTGGATGACAGAAAGCGGCTTTCGGGATGCCCTAAGGTCAAGCAAACTGACACAAATAAGAAAAACGGAGAAATTATACAAATAACTGACAAAAACTTATCAAAAGTAATATAAAGAATAATGTAGGGAGTTGAAAAAATCCTCATTAAAAAAATCTCATAAATTCCACTCAATATTCAAGAGCTGAACCTGTGCTATACATTTTCTGACTTGACGAAACAACTTAACGAAAGATGCAAATTCATACACAAACGCTCCACGAAATGTAACCGACCTTTGTATTTTTAAATTATTGGAGCATTTAACATAGAAATTATGAATTTAGTGGCATGTTGGAGCTTATTTTCTATTCCATTTGTACGTTCTCACAGTGGGATCGTTTACTGTCATTTTAACAGGTGATTTCCATTCTGGGTTAACCCACGATTTAAGACATCTGAAAAATGTTCGTTTTCTTTCGGAGATGGTGGTAACGATGTGAAAGTTGAACTGCTTTTTTTTTTTATAAGCTATACCTAGCGATTTTATTTCATAATAGAAATAAGAAGTATTGCCAAATGACGATTACATTATGCAATGTGTTTTGCGGGATGTTTGTTCATTTTAACGATTAAATGCTTTTCCCTTATGAGTGTAGTTGTTGCACAGGTAGTTACGGAGTAGGTCAGGGAAAAGTTCGATCTAACGCTACCCTTATCCAGCTCAGCGCGAACCCTTAATCGAATTGTAAGGAATCGTACATCGATTCCGTTTGCATCTAAATTTGCTCTAAATAAATGCATCAGTTGGTGGATAGGCGGCGAGGGAACCCCACCGTAGATGCAATAAATAAACGTGCATAAAATGTGTATAGATTTGTTTTTGTTTTAGAAGAATCGTAAAATTCAGTAAAGTAGCGGAAGAAAATTAGAGAAGGTAGCAATCTTAACGGAGCGAGTAGTTTTGGTCACATCGGAGGGTGTGTGGTGAGGGAGTGAGAAGTGTGTCTTTTTTAGTGCATCAGCTGTTCCTGCTTGTATACTGCATGGTAGGCGTTGCGGATGAGCGCGTACGGGAAGCAGGATTCGAGCAGGTCCATCGTCAGGAACGGAGACTCCTGCACGATCTGATCCAGCAGCAGATAGATCGATTCCCGGTTCTTGATCGCTTCCTTGTCCGACTCCTGTCCAAGCCGCAGCAACGACGAGCTGGCCAGGGCAAGGAACTCCTTCATCCGATCCTCGATGTCGTTCTGCCCGCAGATGGTAAACATGGCGCCGAATATGTTGTTTATCGCTACCGCCATACAGTGCGTATTGTTTGTATGCGCTTCCAGCGACGCACGGTAGAAGGAGTTTTCGTTTTTGGCCAACTTTGGAATGCTTACCGCGACAAACACCATCAGCAGACAGATGTTCAGATGATCGCTCTCGTCCGGTTCGGACTTTTGGGCCTTCAGCGCGTTCGACAGTGCCGGATCTACCTTGCACTTTAGACCCGCGGCCGATGCCATTTCGGACACGGTTTTTAGTGGATCGCCTCCCGGGACGTGCTCCTGGAAGTCCTTGACCGAGGAAAGCAAAAACGGCACACGCTGCTCCAGCACGTCCACCAGCGCTTCTTGGGCGAGCTGCCGGAAGCTCAAGATAACGCCAATGATGGTCATGCGCTGCAGCAGATTGTCGACCTGCTGTAGCCGCTTGAACTGTTCCTTCATTATCTCCGGCTTGTCAAAGTTGCTGCGCAGTATCATTAGCACCTCCTTGTTCTGCACGACCAGCCGCTTCAGCTCCTGCACTTGGTTGGCGATGTGCCACATGAGCGACTCGTTCAGCAGCTTGATACCGTACGGGCCGATCAGTTCCGCCAGCGCTCGCAGCTCGTTAAAGTCGGAAAACTCTTCCGGATTGAACGGAATGTAGCCCTCAGGCGAAATCGAAACGAACGCTTTCTGGTTCAGCGAAAACACAATGTTGCCTCCGCTCACCTTCCGCAACAGCGCGTCCGAGTACCAGGTGTTGTACAGTGCCGCAATCGTCTTTTCGCCGTGGCTGTCCTGCGGTTGTGTTTGCTGCAACAAACAATTGTTGAACACACGCGTAATATCGATATGCACATAGTTTTCCACCGTCTGCAGCACGTTCATGTACGCCCGGACCGAGGCCAGCAGTTCCGAGGGTTTCGCAATCTCTGACGTGTCTGGGCTGTACATGACCATACCGACCAGCGCACGGGAGAAGCGCGTTTCCAGATGCTGGCACAAGTACTCCCGTGGGGCGAATGCGTACTCCCACACGTTCACCGTGGGACAGTAGTTGATGGCATAGCACAGCTCGGTCAGTGCCATGTGCAGCTTGTCCATCGTGGTGAGCAGTTCGCGCGTTTTACGGTAACTTTCATCACCTGGTCGTCTGATATCATCCATGTGCTTCTTGTTTTTGTCCTTCTTTTTGCGATTTGCTGCAGCCGACAGGATCTTTGCACAGTGTTTCGGCAGAAGTGCATCTGCCATCATGCACTGTTCGTCACAGATGGTGGTGATGATGTTTTTCGCCTCCTTAGCCATTTCGTCCAGGAACATGTTCACCACCGAGAGCGACCGTTCGCGGATATGGTGCCGCTCCTCGGGACACATCTCGTGCGTACAGTTTTGGAAGTGGCTGCAGATCAGCGGGAACGCAATGATGTACCGGTTTTGGGCCGGAAATTCGAGACACATGTGAAACTGATCCTCGAACATCTTGTTGTAGAAGCAAAAGATCGACAGATCGGACGTCTCGACGAGCGATTCGTCCAGAAAGTCAACCATCTTCGTATGGAACACCATCGAATCGAGCAACCGAGCAAGGTCGGGAAAATCCGTAATGCGTACAGCCGACTTGGCGCTCATGAACGTTTGCAGCCGGAACCAGTCCAGTCGGAATGCGCGAAAATCGAACACCTCATTATCCTCGACCTGCTTCACCGACAGACTGACGGCCGTCTTGTACAGCGACGACAGCACAATGCTCTCATCTTCTGGGCACATCTGCAGCTGCTGCATTTTGTAGTTCAAATCGATCGCATCGTACCCGGACAGATACTGCACGTAGTAGCGCTGCATCACCTGACTGTACTTGCGCACGAGAGCGCGCAGCTCCTCCATGTGAAACAGCAGCTCGGGCAGGTGTCTATCCACCAGATCTTCGGTCGATTTGCCCTTGCTCTTCACAACGGGTGGATTATCGTTGTGCCGCAACAGCCACAGAATTTCATCTCGCGCATAGCACAACCCAATAAACACGAGCAGCGCCTTCGGTCCCAGTAGGCCTGGCTGATCCGTCATTATAAGCGCCAACTCTTTCAGTGCCGTGCGCAAAAACTTGCGCCGCTCGCGATGTAACAACGCAGCCTTCTGGATGGCCTGGTTGTAGCACTCTTTCACTTCGGAAATGCGCTTCCCGTATCCCTTGATACCTTCGAAGTTGGTTTGTATGTACTGGTGAATGTAGATTACCTCATCGCGGAACAGGGCAACCACCCAGCTTGAGTCAAGGGCCGAAATCCACATATTGCTTACCAGTCCCGGTTGTGTGAGAGCGGTATGGTGAAGCATCAGCCCAAAAATTACCCATCGATCGAGCGTTTCGAGCGATATGTACTCGCACGACATCGTATCCGTTTTGGTAGCCTTCAGCAGCATCGCCGGTGTGCCGATCAAGCTTAGCACCTGCAGCTCGCGCCACTTTTCCGCACTCAGGTTGCGCATCGAGTAAATCTTGGTGAGCGAGTTAATTGCGCTCGACAGCAGTCGCTGATGGGGAATGAACTCTTCCGACAGCTTCTTGATCGGCATATCGTAATCGATGATCATCTGACCGAGCCGCGGGAATGCCTGATCGCTTTGGCTGTGCTGCATTTCGTATGCGGCATTGAACAGCCCCAGCACGGCTTTCCGATCTTCGACGCGGGACAGCAGTATCATGAGCGACACGTACGTCGTCACCAGGTCGAGATAGTTCTTCGTCAGCTCATAGTTGAGCGTAATGTCCAGATGGATCTGGAGCGCATCCATGGTGGTGAGGATTTCGCACACATTGTCCTTGAAGTCGAGCAGATCGACGAACGTGTAGTAGTACAGCGAGAGCGACTTGATGATCTCCGACTTGATGCTGGCGATCGCCGTCAGTCCCTTGATGTCGATGTTCGGGAACCGCTTCACGATGAACTTTATCGATGATTCGAGCGACTTTTCCGACAGGAAGCCGGGCTTCGATTTGGTGTCTCCGCACGCTTTCTTGATGTTGTAGATGCGTGTCAGTATGCCTACGCCGCGATCGTTCAGTATGATCAGCTTTTCGGCGATCTTTTGCTGATTCGGATTCAGCTGGCGAGCCATTGCGATTTAGTCTGCGTGTTGGTGTGTATGTTTGTTCTGTGTGTTGATACGGGGCTTTTGCGTGCAATCGCTGCTGATATCGTCCGCCAGTAAGTTCTCCCGTCGCTTAACGCATTGCTCTTGCTGATTGGTGCGTTCAGCTATTGCTTCGTGTGCCACGCACAACACTGTTTGGCCTGCAATAGAGGGAAAAAGAGATGTTAACAAGCGGAAACAGAGGATAGAAGGCACTTTAAACCCAATAATCATTCGACCGGGAAGAGGACGGTGCGTGTTGGTAGTCACTTTGGAATTTAGATTGCCTTTGCTCTTCTTTCTCTTTCACGCCAGTTACAATGTTCAACACATTCCAGCATCAACAAATGCACTTTGCTTAGCTCATCATGACTGTGGGGGAGAGTTTTTGTTTTTTTTCTTCATCAAATGCACTGCTGTTGACTCATGAGAGGGTAGGGGTGGATGAGGAAGGAAACCAAAACTGGGCGAGTCCATGACAAACATCGGTAGCACCGAACAGTTAACACAGATTTGCACAGGCAAAAACACAATGGGTACAATGGTGTCATGAAATCCGACTGCAGGACTATTACCTTTAACGTATAGCAACACTTCTGACTAATGTTTGGCTTTTTGCACAAATAACACACTTTGTATTCTTCTGCACCACAATCAGCTTCGGTGAAACTCTTCGCACAAACACAAACGACTAGGGGCAGAGAAAATGCTTTACGTGTGCTGTCAAACTTCGGGAAAAAGTACTTCGTGCTGGCACAAGGAATGACATTATACCAGCTTGATTTTTTAAATGTTTAATTATTTAAACACTGCAGCTATATAAATGGAACTTAAAATTAAATTGTTTATTTCGATAACTAAAAGAATAATGTAACTTTAAAGTGGGATATTTTTTATTTATTTTTTACGATTAGATCGCTCACTGTGAATGTGTATTGCTACGCTAGCGCCATCTATTGCCTGTTTTGGTTCTGAATGGTTGTTGTATATGCTACAATCAAAATTCTGATTGAGATATGAATTTTAGTACCAACTATTAAATCTATGATCTAAATTGTCATTCAAATCTAAAATTTTGATGTTCATGTATTTGTACTACATAGCACTATTAGGATTGTTTTTATACATTGTTTCAGTTTCTGTTAGGAATTCTTGTTGTTTCCTGACCGCTTGATTTATGTTGTTCGTGTTAATAATGATAAAAAAAAAATCAATTTATCAAATGTTTTGCCAATGTTTAATTCAAATAGAGACACTTGATGTGTGGACCCAATGTGTTATTGTCGGTGGCATAAAATTTCATTCGAAGGGTCGTTGTATTAAAATAAGATGATCCAAATGACTTTTCTCTGTTCTCACTATTTGATTTGAAACATGATTTGATGGTTGTCCCCAAGACACACTGTTTATGCGGACCGCGGAGGGGCCGCGTATCCCGAATATCCGCGTAAGTCGGATCGCACGAATTTCAGCTAAGATGCCTCTAATTGATGTGCATAGCTGAAGAGAACGATTTAAACAGGAAACTTATTTTCG
>KB693013.1:0-12726 GCA_000349165.1 Anopheles christyi | reverse complement strand
ATTCATTTAACACTTTTGAGAAGCTCTGAATGAGAAAAAAACAACTCTCAACTTGTTGCTCATTAATACGGTTTCACATATAAAGAGTGTGATGGATAGCCGCTAAAGCTTCAAAGGTCCATCGATCCAACGTAATGCGTCATGGTGCTGTGTATACAATGTACTGAACGTTTTCGATCCAACACATTAGCTATGCGAGAATGGAAAATATTCCCTAGGCAAAGCCATAATAGTAATAGCAGGAGCAATTGGGGATATTCTGGTGCTTTTTGCTTATCGAACACTCTTTATTCAGCCTCAATGCTAGGTTACAGATCGAAGCAAGAGGGAAGCGTTATCCTAATTAGGTGAATTATTGTAATGATCGCTACGCTTAATTCGCGTGATTCGTTCGGAAGCAAATAAAATCCACCAGCCGATGGGATTCTTGGGCCAGCCACCTGATTGGCACGTGAGGCAGTAAGCACGTTGTTTGAAGCTTTTGTGTACTTTTTTTTTCCTTTTAGTCTGGTCAATTTCGTAATGCTCTTTGTTACGGTGATTAGCCTCTTGTTAACTTAATATCCAAAACGGAACGATTTGCTTTTCAAATGTTTGCAAATAACACGAAACATACCAATGCAGATGTAACAATCCCCCTAAAAAACCATCACACTACAAAAAGAATAATTAAACTCAAATGCGCGTAAATAAGCACGAAAAGAGAATGTCTATGAATGAACGAAGGGAGGCTGAATAATTGGAAAACGTTGGCGCATTAACTGGTGGTAGGCTATAGATTGTTGAGCGGTGAGCGATGAACGGCAGAACAGCATTCAGTGAACGGCACATAAAATTGCGCCAAACATTGTTTCCTTCCGTGCTTTGACGCAGACGCCGATTACCCATGCGATCGAGCACATGGCACGTGCTGGGTGGAAGAATTAAATTTGTTTTGAAATTATCATTTCAAGTTAGACAAGTTTTTCCCGCCCCGGCACTGTTGTGTTTGTTTCCTTTCCAAACTGTTCGTGTGTGTGTGTGCGTGTGTAGTAGTGCGAATGTGTTTTTTTTCTACCCCTCTAGCACCGTTTGATGACGTTGTGTTATTGTCGGTTTTGCGCGCCAACCACCACGTGGTTGTTTGAAAGCGTTTGCGTACTAGCGCGCCCTCTTGCGTACGACGTTCCGTTCGGTTGCATTTTTAAGCAAAGCTCGAAGAACGGGTTTTTGCTGCTCTACTGCTTATTAGATAGAAGTGCCTCACGTTCTTGCCGCTGAATGAGTGACGTTTGGTGTGCGTACACTTAGTGACCGGTGTCGCCATCTAGCGGGATTCTCTGGTGTGTGTGCGTTAAGCAGCTGACTGGCACTGTACCACAGTCGAGTCGGTTCCGGTTGGGTGCGATTGTTTGCACAAAACCTGCCAAACGGGCATGTGGCAAACGGTCGACTGGTTGGTTTGAATCCGCGGTTGCATGCTGACCGGATCGGCCGACCGGTGAACCGGCTTTTGTTCGGGGCGCGACATTGCTTTCTTTCTTTCCCGTACGTACCGTACGAGGATTTGAACCAGGGCCCTTGAACCGGCTGGCCCCAACGACGACGACCGGTCCCGCGAAGTTCACACCGTGCGTTTGTGTGTATGGAGCTGGTGCGATGTGCCCTCCGTCGGAAACCTGTTTTTCCAATGCCCCATCCTTTGGCCGACACAGCTAGCTGACGGCGACGGAGGGCTGTGTTGCGGGTTTGTTTTGTCTGGCAGCCGGTGGCAAACGGGGGAGGGTGGTTTGGTTTGGGCGTTTCTGTGCGCCAAGTGGCGCTGATCGGGTTTTTGAAAGAAAACCGTTTGATTGTTTTTCGCCGCGTCTGCCACGAGTGTCCGCGGTGTCTGTTTGTGTGCCAGCCAGTGTCTAGGTAGGTGTGTTGTTCCGGTTTGCTAACCGGAATTGCTAGACGGTGACTTACATTTTTTTAACTGCTTTACAGTCTTACGCGTAGAGCTGTTGGTGGTGCGAAGGTCAAGAGTCAGAGTGGCAAAGGGTTTATTATTGTGGGAGCTGTACATCACACTGTGGGTTTGTCTGTAAAAGCTTCACTTAGGTTTTTTCACTTATGGTTTTTATCATCGTGCTATACCAACAATGTATTTGTTTCAAATAATTGTGTAAAAAAATTTATTGGATACAATCTGAATTGAACTTTCCCAAACATTATAATCCTTCACATGTGGAAGATAATTTATTGCACAGTCCGGCTTCAGATCAGAGATTGTATTCTTTTAAAGGCCCTGCCTTTCCTACCGTTTCAAAGGAATTGAGTTTTAAAAGTGATCATAAATTTCCTTAGTCATAAAAATCGATCTGAACGCCGAACCCGAAAAGAAAACACCTCCTCGCAACAAAGGCAAAGACAGAAATGAAAGAAAATAATTGAAAACTAATCTGACATCGAGACCATCAGCATTGCGCCCGGTACGCCCGGGATCTCCCAGCCGTGCTGAAAGCAGCACTTCGACCGCACTTCGGAAGCCCAACAGGTTGCGATGCATCGGTGAACCGCAGGCCCGCCGATGCTATCGATTACCGTTTTCGAAGTGCAAGCCCCGGGCTGCTCCTCTTGTCGTGGAGACCCGAGAGACACGGCCAGTGGCAGTGCAATTCGATCGCTGAAGGTGTATTTGGAGGATTTTGCTGCAAACCGCGCCACACAGAGCCCTTTTTGTTCGTGTAAGCGTGTGGTTGTACGGGCGAGGGCGAGGACGTTCATCGGCTTCGATCGGTGGCGAGCTAATTAGCCATGGAAGTTGCTGCTGCTGGCGTCTGGTAAAGGGAGGAAGGGAGAAAAAATGCACACACTACGAGACTGAGAAAGGATCATTGTTTCCTTGGAAATGCGATCGTTTCGGTGGAGGACATGTTGCGGTTTAGTGGCGATCCGTTCGTTGGCAAGTTGTGGAGGTGGAGGTTGAAATTGTGTTTTATTCTTGTTTGGCTGATCAATATTCATTGTATTTCTTGCGTTGTGGGAGGGATGCGTTTTTTTTTGTCATATAGTTAAAGATGATTTACATTTGTAAGACTATTCACTATTCCATCAGTAACATATGTAAAACATAAAAGTAAATGTGGTGGATGCAAAACCATGTACTTAAATTCCCCTCGTCATCATCGATAAAAATGGTATTATTAATTTACCTCATTTGCATTGCTCAGCACAAAACGGGCGCGAATGGACACAAAAAGCCTGGTGCTGTCTGTTAACTACATTAGTCATTTTTTGTATTGGCAGCTGATGATAGATTGCTCAATTGATAGATAGTGCCGGGGGTTGCACGATCTATCTAACCCGGTGCATCTAAGAGCTCGTCCAATTAATATTTGCCCCGTTGTTGTTTGTACCAATGATATGAAACACTATGCGAGGAGTTTTGGTCTTTGCACGAATCTCCTTCCCTTCTATGAAAGTGAGATGTGTGTATTGCGATCCTTTACATAACCTCCAGTCAGCGGTACGTTATTAGCTTTGTATTGCAAACTAATTGACGCTTCGCTAGGTGAGAGGCAGGGTAATTGTTTTACATCGCTAATTACACTGTTCCCGGGCGACGGTTTACTACCGTACCACTTGCCAGTGTACTTGATATGGGAGCGGTATGTATGAACATCATATAGTAATAGTACGCGGAATAAAAATTGCCTGCTTTGCTGCTGCCTGGTGCCTGATAGGAGTGGCGACAGTTTGCGCGTTCTTATTCTTTGACGCGAGGTAAAAGTAAAATTCTAGACTTGGTTTCGAGTAGTTAGACGGTCCGGTGGGACGCCATCAGTTATCGGGGCACATGGAGGTTTGTTCCCTTTTCGCTGGTGCAAGGGGTAAATGGTTAGCTACCGAGCTACGGCGGAAATGGGCTGGCTGTGTTCGTGCGTTTGGTCGGAAGGGTTAATTTAATCGGAGTTGATTTATGCATTAGCTTAAAGGTATGCTGATTTCCTGAGCCAGTGTATACATTTTAGTTAATTGATAACATGGAAACGAGCTACATGTGTAAGCAAAGTTGTGAGATTTATGACATGAATGAAAACTTGAATTTCGTATAACTTGGTTGAATAAATGTATGAATAAGAACTTGTTTGCAAAGGTTTTTATTATTATTAGCAATTCTACCAATTGTTGCAGTAAGGTTCAAAATTTCATATTTTCAGCCTTTTTGTGAAAGTCTTATTCATTCTGCCTTGTAGAAGTCGGCGTGTCGATTTATCAGATCAGCATATTGAATGTTCCTTTATACGTTTTTTAAGTCTACGTTGGTTGGTCTAGGTTCTACTGTTCTAAAGTTGCTATAAAATATTGCCTAATTGATAAATGATAATATAATATATAATAACCAGAACCGCCTTCTGATTGAATCAATTTCATTGGAAAAGGTATGAATATTTCAACTGGAACACATTGTTTGCGTTACAAAACTAAACATTTTAATACCAGATCATAAAACAGCAATACATCAAGAAACACATTCCAATCATGAAAACACTTAGTTTGCGTTTAAACCCTTTGCCATGGATAGAATTTTCCGTGTGAAAACGTATGATCGTTTGCTCGCAAAAACATACACATACGCCGTTCACGGTGCACCGGACGACTGTAGGAGATTCAGTAGGTTGTATTTGTAATTGAAAGATTACCGTAGCACGATAGTGCCAGCTCGTTCGCCATTGCACCTTGTAACAAACCCAAAGGAACCACAATTTAAGCGAAGTGGGTGGTGGGGATAATGCTGTATATGTTTTGATAAAATTATGAAAAAAGTAACACACCACACCACGATCAGGGACCGTTTCACGAGTATCATGCCATGTAACAGACACTGCCGATATTAAACAGTATAACAGTGTATGTTGTTTTTCTCATATACTCCCGTTGTTGTACCATCTCTAATTGTTGCAGGAAGATAATGCTGAGTGGGGAAAGGGTTTGACTGTACACGAGCGCAAAAGGGTGTTGAGATGATGGGTCACCGAGGTCGCGCACGGGTGAAGGCGAAGGCGAAACATGGTTGTTCACTTTATAGCCCGGCTGAAGTAGTTTGATTGAGTTAAGAGGTTTCGCAATCGTCTTTGGCAACTTGTTTGATTCGTGTTGGTAGTGGGGCTGTGGTGAGGCTAGTAATGTTTGCGGGGATCTTCGAGTGTGGTTCGTACACTTTGCGATTGCGCTGGCTGGTAGTACTGTTAGTTGCATCGCCTGCATGTTACAGCTGCAGCGAGTGCAAACCCTTCCCCCCTCGGGAGGCTGTCTAGCCCCGAAACATTTGCGGAGGTTTGGAAATATCGCAAAGCGGCTAAATGCACGGCACTGCGGCCTGTATGTATGGTGCACGCTTGACAAACTCATAGCCCGGGGCAAGGCAACATGTTAGCCGGGCGTTGGATTATGCGGGATTAGAGGTCTACAAACTTGCTTGATTTATTTCCCATTGCATACCAAAAATGCATTCGTTGTATCAGGGATAAAGGATGGGGAGGGGAAGTCCTGTACGGAGAGGTATGTGTTTCGGGACGGTATGTTGGTATGGCGTATGTGCAGTATAGCTGTTGCAAGATAAAACAGCTCTGCTGTAAAATTAACAGACAACGTTTGTTTCACTGTTGTTTCAAACAAGTCGGAATGTTGAAGCTGAGATAGATACCTTAAGAAAGACTTTTTTATTTAGCTTTTTTATAAGATGCAGAGAAACATAAAAAAAAAACAATTAAATTCGTTATTGTTTATATCGTGGTAAAAAGTGCAAACAGGTATAAAACTACAAACACAACACATAAATTTTACAGAATTTAATAAATGCATTGATTATTGTGCACATAATTTATGAGGTCTAATGGATTCAAAGTAAAGGTTGAATTATAACAAAAAAAAATATATTTATCACAACAAACAAGATATTTGCCCGGTTGCAGATAAATATTTGTTCAATTTGTTCACCAGATACAGAGTCTGGATTATCGTCAACGCCTTGCCATAGTGCGCTTATTAACTTACAGAAAAAAAAGAAGAAAGATAGAGTGAGAAGAGCGATGGAAAAAGCGATTGCAATAATTTGCACGAGTCCATAATTTACCTCGTAACACGCCCGCGATTGACATCGATCGAAAAAGCGAAGTAAAAAAGCTGTACCTATCATAAATATGTCCCAGTGGGATACCGCCATATACTTTGTTGCTTTTGAAGAGGTGGAAAATGCATTTTGAGTGCTTTTGTTGATGAATGCATTACAACAAACAATTCTTTAACAATTGCTCTCACAAACAAGACATAAACAAGGATTGCGTTATACTAAATGTAGATTTTATTTTGAGTACATTTTCCCTCCATTTCATTGATGAACCAACGTGCTAATGGAGGTATACTTTTACACTACTTTTTAAACTGTTTCATAACCGAACGACGACACACCAGCAATCGAGCACTGCGGGGGCTTGTTTGCGAATTAATTTTAATTAACGCGGACCAGTACGGCGACTCGATCGACGGTCATGTCGCTCGCGCTTACCTTGCACCACGCGAGTGGAAAATAAAAATCAATTTGACAGCTTCATTCGGTGGATTATCGTCACAGTGTGCAGTGTGCGGAGAGATTTAGGAGAACGCCCGACAACGGCACAAGCTCATTACGCTGCCATGTGCTGTGCGATGTGCAGACCGATAATTTCGCTTGGTAAAATTGACAACGAGCAACTTAGCACAGGGCAGAAAGAGAGAAGAATGATACGTTAAAAAAATGGTTTAAAGTTGGTGTAAAATTTCGTTCAAAAGTTTACTCACAGTACCGGTCCATACTGTACCGGGAGATAAAAAATAATTTAACCCTTCCCTTTGTGCCAGCACAGCACCAGCACGGGCTAGTAGCGTGCGTGGGCTTCAATAAACGGTGCTTCAAATGTCACACAACGCTAAAAGCGGGTGGCACGGCCCTCGTCCAAGAAGAAAGAAACGGGGACAAGATGGAAGTGAAAAAATTGGGACCAATTTGGTAGGAAGGCGGATAGTGATCAGCGATTTGCACCGATCGTGATCGCGATCTCGCGCTAAATGTCTTTGCCGCGTGGGTGGATTGAAAAATTACTACCCTTTACGATCGCCGGCACGAAACGCCGAGAAGGAAGGTGATTATTGTCATTTCGGATGATCGGAAATCGGGGCTAACCCTGTGGATGAAGGGTAGAGGAAGCACCGCGGAGCACTGTTTGTTGCCTATACCCTCCGTCGCACGTTTTCGTCAATCAAGACGAACGCGGCGTCGAACTTTGTACAGCAAATCATGTACACTCGGTGCCTTACTTTGGCGTTGGGGTCACCCTTTTCCCGGAGCTTTGAATGTGCGGGCCGGCGGGGGCATGCAAGGTTGTTTCGTTCGATAAATTTATGGGCTCACAGCATCTCAAAATGGACGACAAAGCAAAACAACACACTCATATGTGTACGGTGCAATGGAACGCGGGAGAGGTGGAGTTTGGATTTACGGCGCAAATGGCGTACCCATTAAATTGTACCCATTTCCGCGGGGTCCGCGAGGCAGTAAACAAACGCTTGGTGTGCGATCAAATTCAGCCAATTTTTGTCGCATGTCGCACTGTCGGACGTGGCTTTTGCGCGGAAATGAGCTGCGCCAATCTCGCGCGCGTGCTGCCGTCGTCCCGCATGCAGCACAAGTGTGCTAGCAGAAAGTCAATAAATTGTGAGGTGCCGTGTTTGGCGTGTGCGTTTTTTATTTTCGTTTTCGTTTTGCCGCACTGTAGCATGAGCATTGGACATTTGCTAGCGAGAAGTCGACCGGTTTATGAAAAAGAAAAAACGTTTCACATTAGCTAGTTTGGGGAGTTTATGAGGCGCGAGTCGTTTAGTTGCATGTGATGATGGAATTTGTAAGTTAAATTATGAATTTAAAAAATTACAGCTAAAAAACTTGCTTTATCAGTTTTTTTACGGACTCAACGTTGAAAAGAATACAAACAACAAATTGTAACATCATGAGTCCAATGAGTAATATTAAATGAATCAAACGACAAATGTTTGTATTTTCCCTTTTTTAATGATTGGCGATCGTGCTTGGTCAAAACAAAAGTAGATGAATATTTTTGTTTTAGTAAAACGAATGTATTTGTGTTTTTGTATATCCTTCACATCCCACTATTCTAACGTTCCGTGTTATCTTAAACCATTTTTTTTATATCCACCTTCTCAAGCAAAATTTCGCATGCGGTGCGCAACAATCAAATTTGTCGTTAGCAGTTGAATTCTTTCTCCACCTTTGGTTTTCCTTTATTCCTTTTAACGAACGCACCATTCCAGCGATCGCTACACGAGTATCATGTTACAACCACGACCGTACCATGTTTGAAGAAATGTTAGCTTTCGCGCAGCACTTCTTCCAGCCCTATCGCCCCCTCTCCCAACCCTGTTTTATTCAGTCCTACAGGTGGATATCGGTGCGAGTCGTTAGTGCCCATGTTGGGTGCCGCAAAACTATCGACACAGGGGTGTGTATGTCTCGCACACCAACCAGGGCAGGACAAACCGCAAACGACGAAAGGATTATTTTTCGACCCCTGACCCTGGATGAAAGGAATAGATTGGTGCGGTACGGGCGAGGGATGTTTCGGGGGTTTGGAGTTTGGAGATGCTACAAGCATTGGTTTGCTTTAGGGAAGAGATTTACTTTAAGTAAAATTAATTACCCCTTTGATCGATGATCTCCTTAGCAGGTGTTTTGCGATCACTCTCGGTGTGTTGGAACGGCGCTGTTAGATACCTGTTCGATTTCATGCTCAATTATTCTTCCTCGCGTTTCGTGCCGATCCTGGAATGGGTGCTTGGTAGTTGGTTGTGACGCTGATCGATGGTGTACGACGCTTGGCTGCTGCACATATTATGCACACGGAAACACGGTTGTGTAAGCAGCTTATTATTGGTGATGGGAGGGGACAAATTTATGGCACACACAGCACACATTTCGGATGCATTAACCTTTCGCGCAAACCATTTGCACGAACGCAATCGTGTGCTTGTTTATAGATCATATTTTAGCGGATTTTGTTTCAGCAACACATTTGTTAAAGGTCCACTGCAGATGTTTGAATCATTTGCCGCTTAAGCTGCAGATTCACTCACTTTCTTGTCAGTGCCGTATGCTTTACGAAGTTATGTGTTACTCAAGCGTATACTTGTTAATTACTTCCTTTGGCGAGGACTAATGTCACCCCGACATGCAGCTATTCTGGTGCAGCTATTGGACGGGTCGAACGATCGGAAACGATTTTTCACCTGTCAAAACCGTTCACATCACATCGAACCGATCGTGATCGTGACGCTCTTTTTACGGGTTCGGCAGTCAGGTAAAAAATTATTGCATGAGTGAAACGTTGTGCAATAAGTAGGGGTACAATTTGGTCGTTCGATGGGGGCCCATCGCAACGGCATCGCCCATCATCGCTCCCAACCTTTTGCTCTGCGTGCACCGGCCGAACGAAAATCATGTGCCCTCCGAAATCTCATCACGCCCGCAGGGCCTCCGCTTGGCAAGCCTCTTCGGTGTGAGTGTGTTTGTGTGTGTGTGTTCGTGTTGGGGTCATATTAATGTCTCTCATTAAGATTATTGTCTTCTTGACGGAACCGACGCGCCCAGGACGGGTGTACGTTCGTTTCATGTCATTTCGTTGAAGTTTTTCGTACGCGTACTGTAGTCCACGTAGGATCGAATCTATTCGGCCCGAAATTGGACACTTTTTTGGGACATGGGGGTTTTGCAAACGGATGTTTTTGTCCTTTTCTTACTTTTGTTTGGCATTTGCTACAGTAAGGGTCTGTTTTCCAATATTTTCTTCTTTAAGAGGTAATCGTTTCGTGCGGTTTCTCTTTCCCAGAGGTCCCCCTCCGACTGTTTTGTTCTCTTTTCACAACAGACAAGTGTTTCGACCCCCGGCAAATCGAGGTGAAGTCGAAGATAAGTGTATTGATTGGCACCTGTGACAGGCCGCGTGGAAAGAAGCGTAAATTTTCTCTTTTCACTCACTGATCTCCTCTTGGCGATCGTTTTCGATCGCGACAACGCACCGTGCTGTTGGGTCGGTTGGGGTTTGCCCTCGGGCCATCGGATTGTGTTGCCCGCCCGTCCCTATTGTTGTCGTTGTATTCGGTCGATCGTTCGGTGCCGAATGTGTGCCGATGGTTCCGGCGGTTGCTCCAGGCGTGTGCCTAATGGGGTCAAGCCATTTGGGGGCGACCTCCTCTAGTGTACATTCGACTCGCTTGGTGGCCGTTAGAGTTCAGCCAAAAGCTTTTGTCCCCATAATGATCCTTGTGCCGACGCTACGCATACATTTTAGAGTCTTATTATGGTTTTAAAGTGTGTTATTGAGCTTTCGTGGAAGTATAAATTTTAATTACCGTAATCATAGTTTCATTCGATTGCGAAAGAAAATAAAACATGACTGCATAGGTTATGAGTTTCGGTCCCAATGTGAAAGACAGCTATCTCTGGGTAAATTTTGGCAAAACGTGTCGATGATTTGCATATTACTGTTTAGTTTTGGGTTGTCTGTCAAAGCCGAAGCATATTATAATTATTACGAAGCATTTCATCTTCTAATGTAAAGTTTCTTCTCTTACTTACAGATCTAAGAACACTGCGCGAAATGCCATAAACGTTGAAGCTTCAGTGTGATGTATCATCAACAGAGCGGTTAACTGCAAAGACAATCAGAACCATGTGATCGACCGTATCTTCCACAAAACCAACCAATCACGCAACGTCTTCCGTCCATGCGTCAGTGATTAAAATTCTGTGAAACATCGTGAAACGACCGTAGAATTTTTGCCGTAACCAAGAAATCTCAATCTTCCGTCCAAGCAGAACCAGTAGAAACTAGCGAAACCACATATATATATATATATATATATGTATATATATATATGTAGCACGGATCAGTTGAAACACTCTCAACCTTGTGCCATAGCGACAACGACATCGGTAAGAGGTGACGTAAATTAGCTGAGACCTGAGAATTGCACCGAAGCAGCCACATACAAAATTGAAACCGTTTCTCAGTTTATGCTTCAACAGAAGAAGAGTACATGAACCGAGAATCACTTCCTTTGCAGTAAGTATTACCAGTAACTCTAGTTTAAATATTTCAATCGGAAAAATTAACAGCTTATTGAGCCGATCTATCGTGTGAATAAGGTTAGCTACAAATTGATCGGAATGTAAGTGTCTCAACGAAATGGGACTGGGCATGGTTGATTTCTTTCTTTCGCACACCCATCCGTGCAAATAGCCCTAACAATAGTGCAAATATCCGAACAATCACCATTATTTATTACCATGTGCCGAAGGTGTGCCCGTAATCCTTACGCTGTGTTTACAGGTCCCAGATCGTTGCTGCCCAGAAGGGCCCACGAGTCGATGAATTCGAAGGGCCGAACGCGGAATCCAAATGACACTGGACCGGGCCAAGCTCGTAAATCATATGCACGGATAGAGCGTTTGCATGAGACGAGGGCAAAGTGAGATATTTATTTCTCCGCCAAACCTTCCGCCTCCGTGACAGACTCCCGGTGCCAGTTTCCTCTCCAGCCGTTGATTTGCAAATCGCGATTAAAGCTCCGTTACATGCACGGATACTTGCGCGCGTACCAGGTAGCGTTGAAAATGATAACAAAATTTATTGGTTCTGCATACCGGAGACACAATTGGTAGACACTTGTGGAATGAGGTCAGGAGGGTGAGAGAGCCCGGTAGCATGTTGGCAGCCGTATCTTCCCAGGATACCCTCAAATCTTTTAATCTGTTTTTCCCTAGTGGCACGGTTCGATGCTTGAGCAATTAATTTTTCATATGCGAAAATGAAAAATGCTGCCCCCATTGAGTGAGGTGGTTGTGGTAGACAAAATGCGCTTGGCGAGTGTGAAGCAATAAATCCTCCGCCTCCTTTGCTGGTGCCGTTTTGATAAGATCAGAACAAAATATCCAATGACGACGGTGGCACACTGGTGGTGAACGTATGGTGAACGCAAATAAACGCATCTAACACGACACTGCCTCACTAGACGGTGGCTAAATTATGCTTTCTTACGTTTGTTTTTGATTTTTTTCAGGTGGTGATGCGATAGTGCAGCTGTGTACAACGAAGCTGTGCCAATTTTACTGCAGCAAAACCAATTCGAAATCGCTGGCGTGAACACTTCAGGTGCCAACAACGCACAAGTAAAAAACAAAAAAAAACAAGTGCAATATAAGAAGAAACAAAGTGAAGCTTACAAACACACCATGTCCGCATCGCCCGAAATGCATCATCAGCACCAGCAGCTTCAGCAGGAAGCGAACGCACCGTTGGTAGGTGAGATGAAACCGAACAGTGCGGAAGGAACTCCCCCACCGGAGCTGGCCACTATGACGACAGTGAGTGTGCTGGATCTGCACAAAGACTATAATAGCGGAGGGGGTGGTGGTAATGGTGGTGGAGCAGGAGCTGAAAGTGGAGCAGCGGCCGGTCCGGTCACTTCACCACACATCGTTCATGAAGGTGCGACCGATATGAGCTTGCAGGACGATGGTACGACGGAGAAAGTGTATGACAAGGACACGAACACTGTGTACGTGTACACGACTGCTGCCGGTTTGGCTGGGCACAAGTTGGTGGCGAATCCACATCATCATCAGCTAACCACGATCGTACACGGTCAGCA
>KB693002.1:0-12613 GCA_000349165.1 Anopheles christyi | reverse complement strand
TCTCCGAAACCGCGTATATCGGAGACCACGTAACTCGGGGACTACTTGTAATGTGGATTTTTGCGGAAATCTTATGGTTTTGAGACAAAACTACAACGTAATTAATGCAGTAAAAATGTCATATATTTTAAGTGTTGTTATAATTATAAGATTTACAGATCGTTTCCAATTTGAACATGTTAAAAGAGGATGAATTAACATATAGAGATGTCAATACTGTGAGCACAGTTTTACTTTATCATTCACTCCGTTTATTGGAGGTACGGAACAAATATTTTACTTTTCCAAAAGATTACAGCTGCAGGCCAAGTAAAACGATAAAACGATGATTCAATAACTTAATTTTGATAACAATTCTAAATCTGATGTAAATATAATTATTATTTCCCAAAAACAAAACTAAGTATAAAAATACAAAAATACCAACTTCTACTATTTGCTCTCATTTCTGGAACGTTAGTTGAATTAGTAGATTTTTGAGAAATAATGAATTGTGGAGATTGTAAGGAATCATACAAAATCCTCGATTAAGAAGATTTCTTTCGGGTGTGGTTTTATGGTAAACAAAATATTTTCTGGTGGCATTTTCATGTCACCACGCCAAATATGATGATACCAACGGAAGTTTGGCTTGAAACCTATTTTTGCATTTTCTGGAACAACCTCATTTTTCTCCGGTGTAATAGTAAGGTGTGTGACCATGACATTGATGCTTATCTTGCCTCAAACAGAATAGTAATCGATTTTAACAAACTAACAAAGAAATCTCGTTTAATGAGTAAGCAAGATTTGTTTCAGGGGTATTTCTGTGAAAGATGCACAAAAGTTTTTTTTTTAATTTTATTCGTTAAGATATTTCACTTTCGAAAATTCGATTCGATCGCATTTGGCAGACTTGCAAAAAGCGGACCAGGACTTTTGAAAGACTTTTTCTGATTAACTGTGGTCATATGACATCCTACCACTTTGAAAATTTGAATGGTTTTATCCAAGTGGTTTTAGAATTTTGGAATAGCTTCTATACTATATTCTAGTTTGAATTTCGGTAAAACGGATTTACGTAAACGGACGTTAGATTTGTATTGAGTATGTTGTGCGGAAACTAATGTGATAAAAGTTTCAAGGCAACTCCTATAAACACTAGGTATCAGAATATGACTGCGTGATTCTAAATGATAGTTTTGATATAACTGTACTATGTATAATAAATCTTGGGTCAATCGGTATCTTTCTAATTTTCTTGCAAGTATTAAAATTAATAGTAACGGTGTGCGAACAAGCCGAACGTTCCTATTTTTCCTTGAATTGGCTTGAATAACGAAGCAAACTACTTTGCTGATGCTGTTAGTTCATTGTTCCTTCCAGTGCAACGAGCGTCATCATCACGGTTCATGCCAGTTATTATGAATCCTCATTATGATTATCACAAATCCCTTGTGGCGGAGAAGTGAAGTATGGACAGAGAAAGTGTCTCGTGAGTGTATTCCTCCCTTTGTAGATGAAACTACCACGTCTTCGTCTTGACATGCAACACAACTTATTTTCGTACTATCTCTACCACCAACCAATCTGCATGTTGGTTTAGGTGGCTAGCTTTCGGTATTGAATACTTCCATTTTTACGCACACACATTATAGTCGAAAGAAACAGTGAAAAGGATCGCCCGGGAAAGGGATGAGACTCTTGAACGAACACAAATTCATATTCGCGCATAGCATTCGCTCTGTTTCACGAGATTCCCTCCTTCATTCCAGTCCTGCTTGAGAGTGCAAATTTTTTTTATCTTTGCAACCCGCTGGATACTTTCGATCCCCGCTTTCTATACTTGGTGGCTGTTTTCCGGCTGATGCGTTGGAAGAGCGTCAATTTGGTCCGCATCTGTCCGTCCATCCCGATGATCGTCAGTCTTAACATTATGCTGGACCCGATTGTTGATGGAATGGGTATTCTTTTCTTGACGTCTGAATTCCTGTCGTACCGCATTAAATTACGTGCGGGCACTGGGAAGCACTGTGGATGGAGGAGGCAAATTTTCTTGCTAGTCTGTCTTTGTCTTGCGCTGTTTTTGTTTTGTCGTAGCGAAAGTACAATATGAAAAACCTTTCCCTGGTTGTATGTATGTAGGTAAGTCATCATCGTCGGTAGCAGCTTTGACTTTGGTGGTGGTTTATCCGTTTCGTTTAAAAATTGAGTTTCTGTATGAAAATGACCAAACATAAACTCTAGGGAGATTATTTAATTTAAAACATTATCCAGTGAATCCATTAGATCGTTTGGTAGTATTAATAGTAGTACATGCAGTTCTATTTGTTTAATACCTCTGAATTTGACTAAATTTCGTCACATGAGCTATGTGTTTCAAATTTACTTCAGCATTTTAGGTTGTAAATGTTTAAATTACAGAATGACTCACCTTATATGGAGGTTTTTGTTTGTATGCTTTTCCTTCTTTTTTTCTAAACAAAGTTTATAATTTCCATCCATTTTATTTAAGATTAGTTTGCTTCAATGTGACTTGATTATAGCGATTGAAACAGTTTTATGATATGTTCGATAAGTATTTGTTAGTATTTATTCGTTTGCGATATTGTTTCCGTAAACTGTAAAAACCAATCTATGAATCGTCTCCTACAAGACCGGTTAAAAAAGCGATCATTTGATCATTTTTTTCATTTGATGTAAACATAGATTTCAGTTTTAAAACAGGGCTCATTATTATTTCACATTGGAATTTGGTTTTACCACGTAGTTAGTCCTTGCCACCGGGGGATAGTCCGATTGGGAATTGAACAGATCCACCATACATTACACCACCGGGTTCAGTTTGTCAATTACAATATTTTTATTTTCAACACTGAGGGTCATTTTGAAAGATCCATCGTAGCTTTAAAAAATGTTAATTATGCTGAGGCTCTGAAATTGTACGGAAGGGAAAAGATACTATTTGTCTTAACAAACAACGCCTTTTCCAGTCTCTATTGACTATAAGTGAGTTCCGAGGTTTCGTGCTACAACCTTATAGTAAACCGCAAAAAAAACCCTTAATGTTAATTGCAGCGAATCGTAAAAAGTTGTCGCGTGCATGGAGTCGCCCGGTTGCCTGTGGATGCTCAGACAAGAATTGGTTCGATGTAAATTAACACATTAAAGTCTCTTGTAGCGCAGCGCAACCGGAAGTTGCGGTAATGGTTCGCGTCGGTGGTCGGAGTGAAATGGTTCGAAGGTGATGTTTTTGTATCTTGTTGTGCCTAGGCTCCGAAGTTCTGTGGCCATCAGCACTTTACACTTCATTTTTTTGTGTGATCCTTAGAATCGAAACCGATTCGCTAAGAGCTTCACAAGGAAAAGAAAATGGTGTGAATGAATTTCTTGTCTTCGCTTTCGTGGACTTTCTCCACCACTGGAACTGACCTTCGCTTAACAAAAAGGTCTCCGTTAAAGAGAAAAAAGAGACATAACAGCAGTGTTGAAGAAAGTGAGAAGTTCGCTGGACACCGCAATAAGTCCAGCATGAACAAAAGCGGGTGTCCGTAGACCTTTGCGTGGAAAATTTTACTCAATTTGAGGGTTTGAATAATAAATTAAATTATGCTTTCGATTTCACTTGACCTAGCTCGGACCAGGCTTTCCGCAGCATAATGTTGCTCCCGAATCCTGAATGGCTGGAAGATATGGCAATTTCAGCAGGGCGGTGATTTAAGATGTAGCAAGAAATGGTTCCCTCCCTCATTAAAGTATCTAATCGTTCTACGAGATAGCAAGCTACGATTGGAGACTCCTGCAAATAATAGTTCACTTTAACGGGACAATTATTTGAGTCTGTAGTTTACAGAAACAGCCCGGTGGTCTAATGGATAGACGCGTCGGATCCTGTAAAGTCCGGAAGTAGTTCAATTCTCATCCGAACTGTCTTTCGGTAGAAAGTACTAACACGTGTGTTGTTTATGACAAAAATAAGAAGAAGAAAAGAAAGGAAGAAGTATAAACATAAGTTGAACGAGTTATATGTAGTACAGTATTAAAACACGTATCATAAGGCTATAGAAAAAGGAATGTAAAAAACTGTTTCAGAACTAGTCTGCAATATGAGTAAATATTGAGTTGATTGTTCAATTGGCGGTTGATTTAGTAAGCCTTAAAACATGTTTAAAATTTAGTAAGTTTACATAATATATGAAGTTCGATTGTACTGTAAAATGGTGGCGCATATACTAAGCGTGGCAAGCATAAAAAAAAAACATTTTACTTCTAAACAACATTTATCTGAATGGCAGCATTTATTTTTGGCGTGTCCCATATACATTAAATATGATGACTATTATCATCATTTACCCACCAAACACCGTGGTCTAACTACTACGACTAATGTTCACTTAAAAAACGATGATGCGTCGTGTTATTAAAGATTCATACGCTACGGTCAGCAGGTGTAGAGAATATTTCCCTAGCGCACAGTGGAAGTTTTCCTTTTTTTCCTCTCTCTTTACCACGGCTGGGAAATGTTCATTATGGTTCAGAGATTATGTACTGAGACGACGAATGTAATTCAGGATACGGTAAGAAAACTGACAACGATGACGTGTTGTATGCTTGTATAATTAGAATGATCTCATCACCGGCTGCTGTGTAAGATTGGTAAGCAAAAATCTCAATTCATTACATTTTCATGATGTACCATCACGCACATCGTTGACAGGACGGCAGTGTGGTTATGACGGTGCGAAAAGTGAGCCTGGCAGAAGAAAAAAAAAACAGTTACACTCTTACCGCTTTCTGTTTTTTGAAGAAATGTAACAGTAGTATGAGTGAAAGTGTTCTTGTCTTAACAAAATTCCAGTAATCCGTAGCATCAATTTTTATGTGGATATATTTTTTTTTCTCTCTAACACTACGGAGCTGCTTAATAAGCTATCTCCCATTGGGAGCGATGTTTAGTACTCATCTTAGGAACAAGGCGTATGGCGGCGCCCTGGTCAAACAGGGACAAAATCCTACGACGATGGAGGAAAATAAAAGTCAATTTTAATAACAATACTACTAACCTTCTGAAGATGTGCACACAATTCCGCCCTTCAGCCTTCACGCGAGTTGTAAGAAATGTTGTGGTGCGTACATAAGAAAAGATGTGTTTATGTAGCTAGTGGCATTCTTGCGAACGCAGTAGGGAAGACTCTCTTGAGATGTATAAAATCTTAAATACTCGGTTCTTTTTCCCTATCCACACATTCCAAATGTAGAGCAAAAGGACAATGGTACCCGGGCTAGCGGCTCTGCCTCCATTACAACGTAACTGACGGACATTTAATTTTTGCCAGCGCGTGCTAGTTAGGGTGCCTTTCCATGTCCAATTTTGCTCGAGGGGATATGCAGACCGTGGTTTGACGTAATGAGAACATTTCGATGGCTTGTGATAGGACGCAAATGCTGTTTATTGAGTTACCGAGTATGGACTGACACGATGTTGGTGTCAGCTAGACTTAAAGTACAATCTAATTTATTTTTCTTACGTTCGGCGTTTTTGCATATATCACGAATAAAAATCTATGAACTGTAATTTGTAATATTGGAGGTGTATGTATGTACCTTAAAACACAGAATATTTAGTGGAAGGAAAAGAAGTTTCTCGATCGAAATAGATCAATGAAATGGTAATAAGTATTTTTGTTGTGTGAACATTAAAGTTGTTCTGGAAAAAATGTCTACGTGTTTTTAAAAATAAGCGACGCTGTTAAATGAGGAAAAAGCATGCCAATACTTAAAACAAAGGTACTTGCAAATGAGTGTAGGAAGTAAGTCAGATAATTGAAAGTTATCATCCAAGCATGAAAACCCTTGATAAAGGATATGAAAGGTATTACAGCAAAGCAACGGTTTATTTTAAATCAGGCTAGTAAGGACTGGTTGGATGTTGAAAAGAATCATTCATCCAAGTAGGATTTATTAAAAATAATAAAAAATACATCAACAATATCCAATATTGATAAAGTCTAAAAGATCAAGACTAACAAAATGGAGTTTATATATGTTTGATTTACGTACAGTTTCCTTGAGATTCATTAATTCGGACTAGTTGCTGTCATACAGAGGTACTAAAGGCATGCTAAAAGGCATGTTTGATGTGTTCGGATTGTTCTCATTATAGATTGGTCATGATGTTCACTTTGTCGATGCTGTTTTGCATGTACACTTATAGAACGATTTTTTTCTTCTAAATATGTAAGCAGTGAGGATGATTATTTTCCAATCTCAAGTCACAAAATCAGATCCGATTTGGAGCTACTTCAGATGGAGTAAGTTCACATTGAAAAAGGAGCTTTTCGGTCTGTAATCGATTCGTCCATTCCGTTAAGAATCCCTAGGTAGGAAAGGTATTTTTTATATTCCGCAAGCTAAAGAGATGCATAGGGAGAGAAAACGGAAATCTAATAAAGCTGAAAAGTGACTTTTTTTATAGTACTGCCCGATGGTAAATCAGACCGATTTCTGCAAAGGCAAAGTTCGTGCTCCCAATCAACCCCTGGACTGCCGAGTATCTCGACCACTCCATCGTCTAGGTCACGGGGCAATCGAGAGAGACGCGAGGAAAGGTGGAAAACTCATCTAAAGACGTAGGCTGAAGGGCGACCAAGACGTGAATTCCCGGAAAACGGAACGGGAAAGGATCACACTATCTCTCAAACTCACTGTTCCCCTTCATCCGGACAGTTGAATCGGCACGTGCGTTACACTGACATCAGCGTTAGGAAGAAAATTGTATCGTGTCGCGGTGCGTCTCCTGAAGAGCTTATTTATATTCATTCTATGAAAAATAATCCCTTCCACTTAAAAATCCACTGATTAAATGCCGTAACATATTGAAAATGGATTTGGTTTCTTTGGATACCGCTTGTTGTGAGAATGTAAGTAAGCAATGTGGGTCAATAAATATTTGCGCAAAACTGTTCAAAATATACATAATGAAATTCTTCTATATAACTTATTTGCATTTAATGTTGAATATTAAACGCTTGAGATGTGTTTTGCTCATCCTAGCCTTTTTTTTTCATTTTAAGTTAGTAAAACTTATTAAAGGCTTTATACGGAAGAGCAAGATCAATTGTTGTGTTCACTGTAGAGAGAAATTGGTTGTTATGTTGTCAGTGTAATACGTTTGTCAATTTATTATATATTGAGCATGGATGTAATACATACACTTGAGGCGTGGGAAATATTGTACCGGAGTAAATGCTATGTGTATAGTATCTCTCTGATTGGCGAATGGATAAACATGATGAATGAAGACATTTTCATCTGTTCGTTCAATCCAAATTGGAAAAGACGCTTCAATGATCCTTTATTGAAAACTGTTTCATGTTTGATAAACATGACAGGTTTGTATCGAGTGTACAGCGAAAGTAGTTCAACGAAGGGATTTTGTACGGTGTTTATGCAATTTCCCTTTAAACAAATGTATAAGTATTCTCTATTATGTGTTACGAAAGCGTGTGTCAGATGGGGATAGCAACATTAACTTTATTTACTTATATGATTTGTTTGGTTCCATGTAAAAACATTTCTGCCTTTGCTTTAATTTCGATCACCAAAAAGGACTATTCGCTCTTTGTCTATCGTAATCTTAACAAAGATAAAATAAGTTCGAACTTCTCAGAAATCAAATTTGAGGTTGTGACAGAACGAACAAGTTTATGCAAACTTTTGTATTGTCAAAAATGCAAGAACCATTACTGTTGGTGCATGGCACTGGCTAACACAGGTGGCAGTATGGAACTGGGAACAATTGCAGACTTTGTGCGGATTTTGCCAGGACTATTTTTTGTAGTTTTTATTTTTCATCATTCACCAGAGCTAGGATGAGTGATTGCGGCATTGGTTTTGACCTCCGTCTTTCTAGCGATGCCCGGCAGATTTTCCACTCGACAGATTTCCCGACTCGGGGGATCGTGTCGCGAACTTGCGGGACAATTTATAATGAAGAGCGAAAGAATATTAAAAAGTAGAAATATAAGTACATACTCACGAACTTCAACTGTACACCCAGCACTTTACTTTGCATTCGATTGCTGACATTCTTGGTAGGTTCGGTTATGTTGCCTTTAGCATCGATGGTATGGAACGGTAAAGTACGCTGTACGGTTTCAGCTTCTGGTATAGTCAGTAACATGACGTGTACTGGAAGCAAAATGGAATTTTACGAATTGTGTGGCTTAATGTTGAATAAAATATTACAATTTCAACTTTTTTAGTCTTTTAAGCCATTCGTCGCCTTTTTTTCTTACCCCGAAAATGTTTCATTTTCTTCCCAATCTCACCAAACCTCACTCTGTTTCAATTCGCGATGTTAATGTTGGAGCAATACATGTGCTTGAATGAAAAGTCTGTGCTACGGACAGGCAAAGATTTAATTTTATTCTGTTGATGTCCGGTTTTGTTTTGATTGTTTCGGTGAGATTGAAAAGCCAAATGTGTAGTCGAAGTAAAGATTTTGTAAGTCTTTTTTGAATATTTGGTGCTGCTGGCTTTAGGAAAAAACCGTAACAATTTTGGGTTAAAGTGTAGTTACTTTTTAAGTTTCACTTTACCTACCATTGAAGTGCGATATCAAAGCGCAACAATGATACTGTATAATATAATGTTATTTTTGTTTTGGCTTTTGCCGAGTCAATGATAAATTTATAGAAAAACATTGTATACAATCTATACATATGCTTTAATGTTTGATGTAAAATGAGCTCAATGGCATTATTGATTTTGGAGCTAGGCTTAATAGTTGAAAAATTCGGCGTGGTGTACAATATTAGCTAATCTTCCGTCCAATGCACTGGGAATATTGGTATCGATTAATGCACAATTTTAGCTCCTGGTTTGATGAACGCTGTGGTGGGAGCCATATAGAAGTTAAAGAATACTTCCTGTGCTATGAAATATTGATTGACAGGTTTTTGCGTCGGTCCGTACATGGCCGTGCTTAATTTTTCAACAACCGCTACAGGAGCTGAGAAAAGGAGTGGCACCTGCCAAGTATAAAGGTTAGCCGACATAAAACGCGAAAGCGGTATGCAAGCAATGGATGAACGCAAACTGCTGATGAGGCCGCTGTTGACAGGAAGGAAGTTGTCGTGTCTTCTACGTTGATGTTAATTCCTCCCACTCCTTGCTCAATATGAGCCGATTCGAACGCTCCTCATAAAGGCAGCGTATAGTTTCATGAGCTAGGTGCGAAGACGATGGTCTTGGCGGAATCGTCCTAGAAAATGATAAAGTTTCCGTAGATAATGAGTATGAAAGCATTGAAGACACAACTACATCTATGAATCGTATCTAGGTTATCGTGTCCGTCATTTGACGGCGATTTAATCGTTATATCGATTGTTTTGTTAAATTATGCGATGATTCTAAACAAATAAAACGTAGTCAAACGCAATCGGTCGTGTTTGAAATGTAGAAGCATTTTTTAACCATGTGTAACATTCCTTTTGCAGTTAATTATTTGTTATGTCTTCAATAGCAATTAATGAATTTGTTTTTTTTTAATCAATGGTCAGTAAAACAAGAAAATTTTAAATAGTTGATTTTACTACAAGCAAACTTAAAATGAATAAACCAAATGTCGCTGCACAAAATGAAAGCTGTGGTGTATAAAAAAGGTTTTGAAACTACGTTCGATATTTTCAAACGGAATTGGCATCCAACTTCAATTAATGTTATATTAGTTTAATTAAAGCTAGATTTTTTTCCGTTTTCACATGAGGGGAACGAACATGATGCAGTTCTGCATTAATAATTGTGTGACTTAAAGTCCTTTCAGGTGATTCGAAAAAAACCTCAGTATATACACTTTTTAGTATGAAGCATAGGAGACAAAAATGTGTCACTTCACTAGAAGCACCATGTCAAGGGCTACCAGTAGAGGCTACTTTAATTAAAAAACGTCTTATCGCCATCGTCACATCGTTGGCTACAATTTTTCGAGGTTAATAGAATTGACACAGTGGAGGAAATTCGGAGGCTTCCCAAGGAAATGCAAGCAAAAAGTGCCATGCAAAATGGTATCATATGATCGCTGGTGTAGCGTAAATTTTCGTCACCAGGTTCTTTCTATTTTTTATCTGTTTTTTTTTTGTCTTTCGCTGACCTGCATGTTAAGACTGTGTTGCTCTCTTTTAAGGGGAGCAATAGGACTTTTAAACAGGATGTAAAGCAGAAGAACGGCTACATGTGTATTTAAGATATTTTATTATAGATAAGGGACGGCTTCGTCTTGACGCGATCTGTTTATTTTCTGTTTTTGTGAAACAGTCTACAGGCATATTATGAACAAGTAACAGGTACATGCATTGCACAGAAAATTGAATAGGTGTGGAAAATATCTCCTCAACTGAAGCATAAACACGAATAAAAAAACAACAAAATGTTATTCTAATTTTTTCTGATAATTTAAAATGTTGATTATGGGACTAACAACCCTTTGATATGGCTACGCAATTGCATGAGCAGTTTTCTTATTCAATGGTTCATCTTCTCCATCTATAAACGGTATAGTGTAAGTTGAAGAGTAGTTTTAGCAGTCCATCGCCAGATTGGATTGATGAAAACGTGACATCATTTTATTGCTATTCACTCGCATCTTCCTTAGCTGTATGGTTATGAGCTGCACGGCAAGCTTATATTCTGACACGTTTTATTGGCGTGCGAACACTGAAAGGACATATCTTGGCGACAACGAGTCATAATGGCGCGTGGTTGTTGTGTGATAAAGTTTTGCTGCATGCTGTATAGCTAAAAGTATTGCTAATATTTCATTAAAAAAACTGCAAGTGCTGGATAATTTGGAAGAATTGTTGTTAATACATGTGTCACAGACACTGTTCTGTGCGTTCACTACAATTATTGTATGCAGTCAGAGGCTCGTCTGACGAATAGTGAGGATTGACGTTAGATAACTTTTGTTTTGTTCAAAATCACCCTATAATCCCTCTTGCAAACGGAAACGAGTCTTACGGAATTTTCCCAACTAGTAGATAGCCATTGAGACCCACTAGCTAGAAATGGAAAGCAAAAAACCAGAGACAAAAAAAAATGGAGGAAAATAGAATTTGCGCATATTTTTATTTTGCATTTGCCATTATACTCCGATGTGGACCGATATTGCGGTACTGACGAATGTGAGGGCTAAACCCTTCGGCTGTGACGATTGGATGACGATGACGCCCAGCTGGGATGGTAGAAAAACGACAAGCAGAATGTGGGTGAACGGTGTGAACGATGGGGTGAAATATCACACAGAATGGTTGGTGGGTGGGATCGTTTTTATGTACCTATTCCCTGCCGTTATGGAAGAGAGCTCTACGGCACGTACGTTTTCCTGAATCGTGCATGTGTAAGTAAAATAGATCGAGATTCAGGACAGTCGTTGGAAAGGAAGTGTACTCGGATAGAGAGGCTACAGATAAAGGAGAAAGAAATAAAAGAGTGCTGGTATAGGGAGTGAACGTGAGGAGCAAGAAAAAAAAAGTCTTCGAGAAGTAGATACAGAGAGTAAGCCTGAAACGGTGTATCGCACATGGTTCACGGGATACATGGTAGCACAATCGGGAGACGTTTGTGGGAGAGAAAACTTTATGTGTGTGCCAGTTATGGTATGTTGAGCTTTTTCGCCATTTTTTGTGTGTAGTATTTGCACTATGATGGAACGCATAGCCCATTCCACGGTATGGTGTGTTTGCGCAGTTTTTGGTGCGACTCCTTTTATATGTTACGACCGTTGGCAACTCGAAGGAAGAACATAGCAATGTGACACTTGACAATGAAGGAAGGGTACACTAAACGTGGCGTATGATGGCTAAGAAAAAAAAAACACGCTGAAGCTGCTGTTCAGCCGGAGCGAGTGAGTGAAGCAGATAGTATTATTTCATGCATGCCGATTCGTGGTTTCTTTATGTGAGCACAGCAGAACGAAAGAATCACTTTTTCCAATTCAATGCGCGAATGTCACCAGCACGCCTGACATGCGAGTTTATTGCAAAAAGAGGGTGTTCCGTCATTTGTTCACCTCGTTTGATGGCCGACATTTTGTGTTTTGCAGATAACTTTTTGCTGTTTTGCCTGGGACAGAGGAGGTAAAATGTATCAATAAGCAAAATGCTTTGGAAAGTTACTCACGATATTATTCAGGATGTACAGTAAAATAATATTCACCATCGATAAATGCGCTATGTTTAGATAAAGTCAACATTTTGCTTGAACGAAAAGTCTTGATAGTCTTGTTAGTTATAATTTAATAATACTTGAAAGTGTACATTATGTTTTCTTCTTTTCTGGCTCCACAACTGAGTCGGTCAGCCACTAATGAGACTTGACATAGCAGGATAGTCAGTCCTACGTATCGGTTCATATGAGAGCCCCATATGAGAATTGAACCCATTAAAGGCATGTACCGAAAACTGTAAATTACTATTAGTAAGAAGTAACTTGATTCATGGTTCAATCAGTGGGCGGAGTAGTCGGCCACCAAGAGCCCGGCTATGAAAGGAACCCCGAGAAGATAGCAAGGGTACCGTAATATATGTTACAAAAATTGTGTAAGAGAGCCTTGCACATCACTCAAAGAATGCCC
>KB692991.1:0-12707 GCA_000349165.1 Anopheles christyi | reverse complement strand
AAAAATTGCAGAATGTATATATATATATATTCCATCAATTTTGATAGGATTTCGATGAGGGCAGCCCTTGCCGCGTGCATTACATTTTCCACATCACAACAAATCATCGCACCATTGGATGCATCTTTCACCTCCTGAGCGCACCGCTAGTTTTCCAAATGCACGAGCTTCACACAGCCAATTCCGAACCGTTCGACGTGCGACGGGTACCCGGTTTGAATGAAAAATGTATCCGCACGAAATATTACAGATGCTTCGAAATGGAATATCTTTCCCTGACCGAATATGAAAACGCACTCGTCGCATGCAAAGTCCCACATATACAAACCAATCTCGAGGGGGGTGGATGGGGTAGGGGTGTGGGGAAACAAAATGAACCGAAAAGAATATCAAACTAACAACAGGCGCATGTATTGAAACCTTCTTCTTTTCCGTTTGTCTGCCATCGTTTGTGCCGGTTTTTCGGTGAAAACCCTAACCAGAGGTTGGCTGATGGGATTCAATATTGCACGAAATCGAACAATAAAATATGCATACGCGTGTGCGGATGATGGTTGTGTGCCGTTGTTTTCCGGCTGGCATCATTTTGAAAGATTGAACGTAAATCAGATCGAAAGCAAAACGCGCCCCTGCCCCGTCTACCGAAAGCGGACAGTTTGCGCTCGACACAGTTGATATACAAAAAAACGTTGGAAATAAAGTTAAAGCTTTGAGAGAAAATGAATGATTTAGTGTAGCTTCCACAATGATAAGTTTCTTCACAAATTTGTCCCATTGTTTCTACACAACAGTGTTTCTACACAACAAGAAACAAGAGAAAATAAATGTTAAACGTTATTTTCTGAATATAAATACTAATTAGTCAAGTTCCTACTATACTAATTAAATTATAAGTAGACGTTTTTAATTGCAAATACATAACTAGAATGTTTTTGTTCGTTCAAACAATGTTTGGAAAAATTGTAAAATAATCTTTTGTTATAATAGTTGTATCACAATTTCACTTAAAAAAGGATAAAAAAACATAACTCCTGGTAACATTATACCACACAAAAGCATTAATTATATAAAAAAGCAACCTCAAAGGCAAGTTTTAACCATCACCATATCACAAAGCATCCTTTTTTGTTGCGTCATATTTTAATGATTGAAGGGCATAAATCTAACAATAGCATTGAAAACGTTGGTAAACGTACCTGTACCAATAATACATTTTGCTACAATCATTTAGCTTTACGCTAATTGAAGCCACAGTTAGGATTGAACGATAATTATGCCCGTAATGCATGTGACTCGTCCATCCGTCCCGCTGCGTTGGTGCGTGAAATGGTGCATCATTTTCGCACTGGGATCTAGCTAGTATGGGTGGAAAACGCTGGCTGACTGATTGAGCTCCAGCTGACCCTCAAAGCCACATAAATGCGCCACACACACATACACACACAGATGTACCGAGGCAGGCAGGAGGTGCATAAACAATGGATGTTTCTGCGTTTGACAAGCGCCACGCTTGAGAGGGAAATTGTAAAGCAAAAAGGAATCCCTCAGGTGGAAATATTTATTAGAATTGCACTGCACCGCAAACGTTTGTGTTTCATAGTAATGCAACACACCAGAAGGCTAGTTTACGTTGTGCTATTTATAGTGCAGCACACACACAGGCCGGATTACACTGTATTTAACTTAACATCATAACGATGCGATGGACTTGTGAGCATGTGAAAGTGTTGGTGATGGATGGTAAATTGGAAAATTTTAATAGAAACTCATTTTCCTATAGCTCTTCCCTAGTACCGAACCTAGCTTCTCGTTAAAGAACGAAACCAACATAAAAGCATCAAATGTTTCAATTTGACTAACATGAACCACGAAATAGAAGCGGCCAGAAAAACGGTTTGCTGTACGGAACGCCTAAACATGAATATTTATCATTGGTGGGTGTTGTTTCGGGCTGCCTACGCTCAATTTCTGCAATAATTTGAAGCTTACCATATCGGACTGTCTAATGAAATAGAAAGCGGTTAAAGGGGAAACTGTACGGTGGATAGTCGACTGTTGCGTGGTTGTTTAATTTACTGAACGTTGAAAAGTAAACGCTTTACACGTGAAATACCGAATGTGCTGGGGTTTGACGGCTAGATCGTACACAAATTAATTACCCTTCGTTGAATTCGGGTGATCCGTTGACCCATCAAATGCCGGTCGGTGCGTTACTTATTTAAATACCTTTTTTCTCAAGGTTAGCAAACGAACCGACCGATTGAAGACTTTCTTTGGTCATTTGTTTGATTTATTGAAAGATAAATATGAATGCCTGTGTTGCGTCCGGTTTTGAATACTTTGCCCCGGAAAGGCATCGTAGTTCGTAGAAAAGCCATAAAATCCTTCCCTCGAAAGCAAGAAATCTTCCGCATAGCCCGGCATTAGGCTGAAAGTTGACTTTAATCGCTTTTTCATCGATGTACTGAGCTGGGGACTGAGAACGTTTGCCATACATTTGAATGTCTTTGATCTGAGTCTGGTCCGGTAAGCTGAAGCCAGCTTTGCTCTACCGAAAAACAGCGACAAACCAAGACAGGATGCTTGTTGAGATTAGTTTCCAGCCTGGGGCAATCCGGAGGACGCACACAGTGGGACGAAATGTGTGGAGAGATCGGCAGAGGGCAAAAGTTTCCTTTTTTGGCATTTTGTAGAACTGCCTGCTAGGCAGACGTGGGTAGTCCGGGACGTACAGGGGACGGCCTATGTGAAGAGAAGGTCTAAAGGCTCGCCATGGACGCAATTTTCCCAGAAACGCTGGCACAAAACCACACAGGCCTCTAACTTTGCCGTACCGAATGTGCTCGTACTTGATGATTCTTAAATGCCGACGAATGTACCTTTGTGTGTGGATGCGTGAGAGTGAGTCTGTGGGTGGAAATCGTTGTCGAAACCGACATATTTTCTGAAATAACATATCTCGTTTGCCCTGCTTCCTTCTTGCCATCTTGTGCAGGAAGCGCACCGCAGCAGGCAAGTGAAACTCCCAGCCCAGGGAAAGCTGGAAACAATTATTAGCTTGATTACAGTAGCCGACGAGATGTAATTCTATCGGCTCGGGCTTGTTGTCCTCTCGATAAGAGTTGATGACATCTTTCTCCCGCTTTCCGTTGATTGTTTTTGGTAGACAGTGGATTGTGTTGATTGTTTTACTCACATTCCAACAGCATGATTCTGTTAATGTTATCTTTTGTCTTGTGCGGGGTTTAGTATCGTCTATTAGATTCGGTCTTGCAAGTAGGCAAAAGCATTTGCCAACCGTTGGTAGAACACTGTGATGCTATCACAGTACTGCATTGAGAAGTGATGATCAGCATAAAGTAACATCAGGCACAGTGACCACAGGTGAGGTTGCCTTTTCATCAGCCAGATCTGCCCTGAAGCTTTACGAGGAAGGCACAGTCCCGAAGTCAGCAAGCATTGCCTGGTCGGATGATAGTGTGTGCCCGATAACGCTTGGCCACATACTCACGGATAAGAGTTTCTTTCAGGGAAAAGGGCGATCGGTCCAATTATTAGACCCAGACGAAATGGGCAGCATACGAAACCACAATTTCCTTTGCCAATTGGTGACCCAAGATTTCTGCTGATAGTGGTTATCCGCAGTGCAGTTGCAGTCGAAGATTTATGAATATTTTAAAACTCAACCACACCCTTCTATGGGCTGCATATGTGCCGTATGCAACGATGATAAAATTGCGTACCTCATCACAAAGGGTCACCCGTAGCCGGTCGATGAAGATCGTTGCTTTCGGTTTCATTCTGGGCGACAGGGTTTGAGGCTGGGGCTGAATATTAGTCGCTAGGATAGCGTTTGATATGAGGTTCTCTTTTGTCCCGCTTCCTCCCCTTTTTGGTCCAGTAATGCTTCGAAAAAGGTATTGCAAGAGTTAAACTAACACAGACCCAGTGTCACGTATCGGGCACGATGAGCGTGTGGGAACGGTATAATGTTCATTGAAGGTGTTCATTTCAGTGCAACAGTTCAGTGTAGTTGTGTGCAATTGTTGCTCTTGTTGGTGTAATAACTCCTAACAACCGGTTCTATGTTACAGCAAGGCAAACAGGACGATGAGGAAAACGTACGCAAAAGGGTAAAAGGGCTGTAGCGCGAAATGCTTCATAAACGTCGAATTATTTGTGATAAACTTTTTTGATCGCCTTCGGGGTCTCAAGTTACCCTGGCTAGCTCCAGCTTGCTCTCTACAGCCCGAGCACAATGATGCGCAATTTTTCACGATGCTATTTGTGCTTTGCGTTTCCGCCTTACACTCGTCGTAAATATTGCTACAGCTTTTGAGTATTTGTTGTAACTGAGGCAGTGGCTAGGTTGGGTGGTAGAAGATGCAAATTACATGATACAACTAGCTCGGCTAGCACGGTTAGAGAAAGGGGGCACCAAAGCATGCCAATCTGCCGGCAGGATGGGTAATTGTGTTTTCCTGTATTTCTCAAAACTCGGGTGCCCGCGGAAGCACAGTGCTTCCATGATTTTTTTTCTCTTTTAAAACACCAGCACCCTCCCTCCCACGTACACACACAGACAGTAAGCTCATCAAACGAGCACATACCAGCGTGTCGTTTCCGGAATTCGGAACTTTCCTGCCCCTACCTTCAGCAATGCCGCGAAGGAATGGAAGAAAAGGTTTTCGGTGCGTTTGATGCATGAATGATGAGAAAATTATTTGCGTTTAAATATTTCTCCCTCGCTGTGAAGAGAAGAAAAAAATAAACCCCTTTTCAACTTTTGACACCCGCACATTCCGTGTTGAGTTTTTTTTGCGTATAATTTTTTTATTCTTCTGAATCAAGAGATTGAGGTGTAACAAAATATATTTTAAAGGAAAACATTTAAACTGGAAGTACATGTTTTAGACGTGCATTGGTTGTTGATGGGCCAAATTTTTGTTTTAAAATCATACATTATGTCTTACAAAATATGAACGATTCGGTAAAACGGAGAAAAATGGGTTTTAATCTTAAAGTAACCCTCAGAGTTTGATCTAAGATCATTTTCAATGGAGCTAATGTAAACAAAAACTAGGCCCACCCTTGTTCTGGTACACTTTTGTTTAATCATGACTTCAATATTTGACAATGGGAAGATTATAAATTGAAGGTAAAATAATTACTAATTTGCGCTGCGTGTAAATCATGGTAGGTCACCACCCTTCTTTGTACTTCGTTCTATCACCCTTTCGATGTGAAAGCGTTTATTTATCACTTAATGGCAGTTATTCCCTCCTTATCACTCATGTGTTGAACAGCTTTAAGTTCAATGGGAGTTCAGAAGAAAAGTGCAAAATTTTGGATAAAGGAAACAATCGTCGTCTTGAATCATCTTCAGATAAGTATCATTGTCCTCGTTGCAAGCAGTTTTGCTTATTCAATGGCACGCAAACTAATTCTCACCTGTATACACACACACACACATACATACTTCTCTCAAAAATACGTCTCGCGAGACATAAAAAAAGGATGCAGTCAAGCTAACTCGCACAGTACACAGGAATGTTTACCGGCAGGAGGGGGTTAAAATACACAAAATATCTTCAAGGGAAAACACTCAAGGTTGAGATGTGTAAATCTCATCGAACACTCTGCACCGGCAACACTAGCACTACAATGTAGATCTGCGTGTTTGAAAAGATGCTAGTGGTGTATGGTGGAAAGTAGTATGCTATCGTTTGAGTCGAAAGACAACGCTGCTTAACACCTTTCATCACATTCAGCATTAGCACTGCTTGTACTGTTGCACACAGTTTTGCGTGTTTGCGCGAATTGAAAACAAGCGCTAGAAAATAGCACTGTTTGAAGCGAAGAAGTTGTAGACACACACACACACACACATATATATATAACAGCAGCAGTTTGGTATGTGAGTGGGAATACTTAAATTGCACCGAAACCCGCTCGGCTTCTGCTGCTGCAAGTGCGGAAAATGGGTCGTGAATTGCGTTTTTTGTTTGCTTTGATGGGTGGAAAATGGAGGCGCCCGGTGGGACCACTTCCAAAATCCACCCCCAACCCCCCTCATTTTCAATCGACTGCATTCACCGGTGACAATGGAGGATAAAACCATATCAAAGAAGGGAAGCGAAAAGTAGCACTACTTTAGCAAACCACACTGTGCAGCATCCATTCAATGCCGCATCGAAACGATTTGAAAGGGGGAAACGGAATTCGAGCGAATGGTTGGTGCTTGAAAAATTGAGCAAACTGATATCCACCCGCTCGGTATATTGCCGGACGTAGAAGAATGCACTTTGAAAGAAAAAAAAAGGAAGGTTGGCTTAAACCCTGCAGTGCATCTGAGGGTGGCAGAAATGGTATGCTTTCTTTGCCTCCTTTTAAGAAACGATGCTATACGTCTTTGAAATGAAATGATAGGGGAAATTGTAGAGGCATCTTTGGCACTCCGTAAAGCGTAGAAAATTGGAACATTTGATGCTTAACAAAAAAAATTAAGAGCAGTTCAATTGGGATGGAAGGAGAAGGAACGTCGATGTACGTGTAGGGGGAGCACAGTATGTTGTGGTTAACCGATTGCAGCTGTTGATGTTATGTACGATTTAGTTATGAAATGTTTCAAACAAAAGAAATTTCAAATAAACAATGGTTCCCAGTTAGTGACGATCGTTTTGATCGTCCGCCTGTGAGACAAATATCTAGTTGAAATGCAATATTTATCGCAGTTTCGAAGACGACCTTTCACATTTTTATGGTAATATATTTTATAAAGAGATTAGCATTAAAATATTAGTTTTTGTTAGAAATTTTAACTTTATACTCGAAGAACAATTTATTATATTTAAACATTTTATAACGATTTAACAGTTATTTTCAAATAAATCAACTATATAGGATTTTTATTTATTTATTGGGACTATGACCTACAGCTTACGCGATTACAATTCTGCTTAAAACAATGCATAATAATAAACAAACAAATTAAACCCACATTTTCTACATCACAACAACACACAACGAAAAAAATATCCCTTTTCGGTAATGCTCTATGCTCTTCAGCTTAATTGATTCATGTTCGCTGTTGTTGTTTGCTCAGCTTCATAAAACCCCCAAATGAAACCGCAAGAAACCTCCAGCAATGGTTTACAAATGATTACCCCGTACCTTCCATGGCTACGGTTGGCAGATAAAACCTCTGCTTGTTGTAATCTTTGTCCCTGTAATTTTGCTGCAAAACGGTAACGCACCGTTACCATGGTGTAACATGGAACTTTCGTTTAGCAAGACGAATAATAGGAAGAAGAGAAATAAAGAAGAAGAACGGTCGGCAAATCGAACCGGGAAATTTTGTGGAATAATATCTCTTACGCTTCCGGGCGGGCGGCGGTCGGCGTAGTCTGGATCCCGAATGGAATGGTGCAACAGTGCAAATAGGAGGGAGGAGTGCGGGGGGGGGGGGAGGGGTGGCGAAAGGCAGTGTAAGTTTCGTGTGCAGGGCGAGGTCGGAACTATGTGTAAAACTAATTTTCATCCACAATGTTTAAGTTTTAGACAAAAACCATAAAAGTGAAATATCTTAATGAGAAATTGTTCGACAAAAGTTATCCACCCTTACCGCCCTCTCATCCCAAAGTGGGATGCACGTGCGTGTGTGTGTGTTTGTGAGGCGACGGAATGGGTTGGCGCAAAAGGGGGTGTACTTGCAAAGGTTTCCCTCTTTTCGGGATGTAAAAGCACTCGAAAAGCTCCCCTGCATTTTCTCCTCCACCGTCCCCTGCGAAAGGTGGCAGTGCAAGATTGTGTGCCCGGGATACCAATAATAGTACGGGTGGCAATGCCGTTTACCAGCATGCCAGCATGATACCGAACGAAGAAAAGTAAGGGGCGTTACCGTGTCCCCTTTTTCGGTACCGAAGATGCGTCAGTGAAGCGACTCGAGCGGCTAGAAACCGAAGTACCCGTGAAAAAGGGTAGATAACAAAGTTTAATGGATTCGCTGTAAGTAGTCTTGCCTTTCGTACCGAAAAGTTGGCTCTCCTCCCGTATGGCGTGAACCCACAAAGTGAATGTTGGATGGTGGCGTTGGTGCATGTGGATGTGTGATTGCTAGCATGTGCTGGATGTGCTTCCGTTCCGTTTCATCCCTTCCTGTACCGAATCGCAGTCAAGCTGGGAGCAGCACAACCAAAAAAAGGAGGGGAAAAACCCCATCATACATTAGTCGTTCTTTCAAAGCTGCTTCAACGCTTGCCCTCTTTTGGATGGAGGGAAAAAAAAAACACCGTAACTAGAAAACTGGAATAATTGTTTCCTTGCAAGGAGAGCTTCCGATGGAATGGATGGTGAGGTGAGGGAAACTTTTTGATGGAATTATGGTGGCCATCCAAAACAGGGGGAGCCATCCTGGATGAATCCGGTAACGGGAATTAATAACAGGACCCGAGTTCCCGTACATCAGCCGTCCGCTGTAAAGCTCGTTTCATTCTGAGTTTACTGGTTTGTTTTTTACCTATTTCGCTACAATTCTTTACCATCGCCTTACCCCGTTCCTTGCAGCCACTTTTTGATGGAACCGGAAAAGGAACGGATTTGCCAACTGGCTGACCCTGCCGTATAATTCCACCGCTCTTCGGCCCGTCGCATAGGCGGGCAGGAAGTATGCACATTGGTTGCGCAACTCGTAAATAACGAGACCTAATTAAATAAATTCCCCCGGCCGTACAAATAAACAATTAGCGGAAAACCGTAAAACTCGGACGAATCGATGAAAAATGGAAACAGTGGGCAGCAGGCTGGGTTGTCGGTATCGTCGTCCTGCTAGGCTGGTGGTCCACCCGAGAGCTACGATAATGAGCAAACGGTGGCCATATTTTTCATCTTACCATCAAACTAGTTGAAACGTCGGGGTAAAAGGGCGCCTTTTCCACCGCACCTTCCTCCTTCTGCGAACCTGTACCGGAATTGCAGCGCTAGTAAGCAAGAAGTCTCTCACAGAAGTCCACACTGTGGAAAAGTACCTGGGAAGAGGAAGTTTCGGTCGGGTTGACCGGGTAAACCGGTGTGGGTTTTTTTAATTGAATTTATTTGTTTGTTCGATTGGGCTTGGCAAACGAAAACATCCATTTCGCCGGCGCTGGCCTGCAGCTGGAGGATTGTGCGAAGGATGGTTTTGCTTCGCGTTTGTTTTTCCGTGTGCGCAACTCTTTCCTATTTGTTCCTGAGCGGGCATACCTGCCATGGCTGTGGTGGGGCGTTTAAAAATTGAGTTTTCAAACTTCCTCTCGCCCAGGTAATTGATATTTATGAACTTTGCATCAGTTACAGCGCCATTTGCGAAGCGATTGATGTGCTGCTTGTTGAGGAAAACTTACTTCAACCACTCGACTTGGGTTCGATGTGGGCGTGTGTAATGTGCTGCGGAACAAGCAATTGCAATCATTAAACTTGATACTGCGAACAAAACTGGCGCTTGGGTAAATGTTTTGAAATTAAAACAATTTGTTTATTATCTTTCAATATGACGTCAAAAATATGCATAAAAAAAGTTAACTTATTAAAACATAGCACACGCAATTTCATTATCCAAAAGCATCAAAAGTAATATGCCTTAAAATTAATTAAATAATTGTAACGCTTACGGCATACCTCATGCTGCTTTCTTCTCCCAATAGAAGCGTACTATAGTTAAAAAAGCAATATCTTTTTTTGCCTTTGGATAAAAGGTCATCGCCAAGGAAACTATGCACAACAATGGTTAGCATACTATTAGGCTTCCAATTTTTGGGATGCAACTGAAACACTCCAGTACGTACTAGACGAGAGAGAGATGGAAGTGAAACCATATTGCAAATGCGCTTAATGATACTATCATCCGTTTCGGTAGCTCTTTTGCAGCTTGGTCGAACGTTGTACGTTTTTCCCGAGTTCGACCATTGCATCAGAGCTAATTGAAGCGAACATTTTTCCACAGCCGGAACGCCGGAAGTATTCGGCTTGCGGTCACGAGTAGCTGGTGGCCTAGTTGAGTAGCATTTAAGGGGATTAGATGCAAACCGTAGTCGAGGAAATGTGGAATGAACGGACACACATACACACTCACACACCCAACCACCCTGTGCGCAAGAAGTGTATCAAAATTTGATCATCCAAAAGGGTGACACGGTGACACGGCGCTGTGGTACATGGGAGCTTTTCCGCTGATTGAATTAATGCGAACCATGAAGAGGGCGGCCAGTTGCCATGTGAGTCGCCTGGTATATCCGGGCGTATCCCGGGCTTATCGCACAACATCATCCTTGCCCTGCTTCCAATGACAGGACGAAATTGCGTTAAAGTGGCGGTTTGTAATTAATTCAATTTCACTCTTTGCCGAGCGCTGGATGCGGCTGGTGCTGAAAAGTTGCATCCGTTACAATCATTCTTCCTTGTTACGGATCTTGTACCCTACCCGGAAAAGAACCGATGTGTTTAAATGTATGCACAGCAAGAAAGAAATTAGATACAGGAGCTAGGAACAAATAAATAATCCTTCCTGCGAGAGTATGAAATGGTTGTCCAGAATGGTTGACCACTTTTATCGAAACTTTTTCCCGTGATGAGGTATGTGATGAGGTTTGTGATATGAGGTATGTCTCTGTTGGAAGAAAAAGGTTGGAAATCGGTATGCAGATTATTGAATTTCCAAGGAAAATTTCTCTTTTAAATTGAAGAAAATACAATGTTACTTTTATAACGATCGACGCAGTTGACAATTAAGTCACAAAGTACAATTTAGGCAATTGAAATCAAAAGTAATTGTAATTGTTAAGATATTGATAAGTTATCGTATTGTATACCTTCAGGTACCATCAACAAAGAATATTTACTTTCTATTCTCGTTACCACGGCTTGCTCTTACGTTCGTTTGTACGTTGATTTTGCACTTCACAGGAAATTTCCTAGCCGTGACAAAAAGACTATCCATTTTGGTAGTTATTTATGGCCACGGTTACATTATCTCGCCCTGTTTTCCTGCCAACAACACGGCAGGTGACCCAAACGAACCCAACTTTCATTTGTTTGCGTTTTCCAACCGCTCTCAACTGCCATGGTGTCTCCTTCAACCGATTAAAATCGGAACACGCTAGGGGAGAGTAGAGAACGTACCCAAGCGAGTGCCCATTGGTGAACAGGTGTAACACAAACACCCACTCACCCACAAAACCAGCCAGGTCCGGGGACGTTGATCGATGGTATAGTGGTGTTTTGCTTTTTTGGCTCTCACTTACTGCTTCCTACCAGGGCTCGGTTGACCACCGGGCGGTTCAACTTCATCCTTTTGCATCGATTGTTCTGCTCCATCGTTGACCACAACGGCACTGTGGGGAAGGAAGAGCTCACCTTACCACATCCCTAGTTCGCATGGTGACAGCGGTACAGCTCAACAATACGGTGACCAGCTAGCAAAAAGGATGGTTCAAACTGACTCGTCCCGGCCCGTTGTGCAAGGAATGTTAAACCTAAACGATGGTTAAACTCGATGGCTTCAGTTGGCTATCCACGTTCCTTATCGGAATGGGAAAATTATTTCTCTGAATAATCAAGGATGGATCGGCAACGCAAGACGAAAGTCGCCTCTGGCTCTGGGTAGTTGGCAAAACCCCCTTGAGGGATTCGAATGATAGCGTAGAAGGCAAGCAATTAAAGTAAACATCGGTGTCTCTGCGATGCGTTCGCTTGCATGTTTATTTATGTCCGTGCAATCGTGCGTTCTGTACTCGTACTCGTTAGCATCCGAAAGCCGGAAAGCCAGATCCCTTGGGCGCTAATTAGTGACAATGGCTGTTACCACCGTGCCTCAGCGGCAGATAGGCAACACGTCATTAATGTTACGTTAACTACTTGAAATACCTTTCAGAAACGTTGAAACACTCATTATGTTGTTAATACAAAAAAAACTGAAGTTGACCATGAATGAACATAATTACTTTTTGTGCAACATTGAGCTAAACCGATATGTTTTTCTTTATTGTACGATAGCCATTAGTTCGTTTTGATGTTTGTGCATTAACAACGAAAAAAAAAACTGCTGGAAATGTTTCTCATATCATACCCACCCGTACTAGACAAGCTCGATTCGCCATCAGTCGTGCTAAATTGACGAACGATTTATGATACATTTTTATGTTCAAATCGTCCAAATATGAACAACGCTGATGTTAGGAACCAAAAAAAAACACACACATACACAAGCTGTGCTCTCTGTCCACGCTCAAGTGAAGCACTACACGAACACCAGCATGTCGTAACGGCTGGGCTGGTTGTGACTCTCGTACTGGGGATCGTTATCGAACAACGGCCAAGCTCCACGTTCAGTGACTTTTTGTGACACCAAATGTACCACTTTTTTACTGTCGTGAGGTTGGAAATGGGAAGCTGGCTGGACTGGGGTATCTTGAAATGAACATGGTCATCATGTTCGTACAGTATGATCCATCTGCAGTACAGGGACGCGAGATCGAGCAAAAAAAAAAACTTTAGGCGAGTCGTTCACTAGAAAAGGAAGCGGATGAACAAAAAGGAAACAAAAGAAAACGTAACCAACAGAGACAAAAAAAAAGCAAAAGTAACATTAAGCCAACATGCAACGTGTTATTCGTGTCCGATAAACCATTATCGATGACATTGGATCGAGGTAGCGAGAAACGGCGGAACGATGT